>JAFLJL010001442.1:0-43256 GCA_018398815.1 Conus ventricosus | reverse complement strand
TGTTTGTTTGCAAGCCGTGAACATTTAGACAGTTACAGGCATCACTGAAATGACCATTTTAATAACCACAGTAATCGATTTGAGCATAATCCTTTTTCTGTTTAAAAAAAAAAATCTTTGATAATTGCTTTGAAAGGATCAGAAAATTGATGGACTTTTGAACTGATTAACCTGTTCAGACCCTGTGAGAATGATGTCTTGAGAAACAAAAAAGGCTTGTTTTCTTGGATGTGTGGCACCACACACACACACACACACACACACACACACACACACACACACACACATACACACACACACACACACACACACACACACACACACCACACACACACACACACACACACATGTACACACACACACACACACACACACACGAGCTCTCTCTCTCTCTCTCTCTCTCTCTCTCTCTCTCTCTCTCTCTCTCTCTCTCTCTCTCCTCTCTCTCTCTCTCTCTCTCACACACAAACAAACATACATACATATATATAATACATCATGTACTCTCACACACACACACATACACACACACATGCATACACACACACACACACACACACACACACACACACACACACACACACACACACACACACACACACGCACGCACATGTGCACTCTCTCTCTCTCTCTCTCTCTCTCTCTCTCTCTCTCTCTCTCTCTCTCTCTCTCTCTCTCTGAGTCTCTCACATACACACACACACACACACACACACACACACACACACACACACACACACACACACACACACTATGGTTCTATCGGACATTGACCATGATTATTTCCAGGTGGATAGAATCAGTCATGTAAGACAGGCGTAATGCTACTGAAACAGCTTCTGCTTTTCCATTCAGATCAGTTGTCTTTGTAGATGAGTCAGTTGGTGTTTTTCTGAAGCTAGTGATACATACTAAAGGCTTTCCTTAACATACATCCCTGACTCTTTAAAGGGAAAGAAGTGGATTGGATGCACCAACTTACATAACTGACATTTATCTAAATCTGACCAAGTTTGGTTGACAGATGTTGGCTTTGTAAAGTGTGTGTGTGTTGTGTGTGCATGTGTATATATGGATGTATGTGTGTGTATTGTGTGTGTGTCTGTGTGTGTGCTCGCGCGCATATGTGAGTGTGTCACTGTACAGTGTACGTATGTTGTTTGTGTGTGTGCGTGTGTGCACGCATGTGTGTGTGTGTGTGGATGTGTGTGTGCGTATGCACATGCATGTGTGGATGTATGTGTCTGTGAGTGCATGCATTCGTCTTTTTTTTTTTTTTTTTTGAAAGTTCAGTTTCTGCTTCTAGTCTTGCCTGTCTTTACAGGAAGGTGGAATGTAGCAAATCCAGCAATATACCCAACTGATCTTGACATTTTCTGCTGCATCACAATGCTGTGTGAAACAGAATATCTGTTTTTGGATTTGTAATGTAAAAAAAAATAAACCCTTAGCACCACATGCAGGGGCAATTTGGAAAGGGGCCCCTCTTAGAAGGGTTTGAGAAACTCCCGGGAAAGTGAAATGCTCAAAATTTGGGTCCCAGGGAATCCCTTGGGGAAATGCTAAAAAGGAACCCTTTCGATGGACAAGATCTGTGTGTGGATTGAGTCAGTGTTGTTTTTTTTGCGGGTTAATCCCCCGGTTGGGGACTGGGCAGGAGATGGCTCTTCCCGGCTGAGCCCCAAAACGACCCGGGGTTTGTTACCTCCCCCTGGTGCTTTTTTTCCTCATTGCCGGGGTCTGTCTGTGTAACTACAGTCAGGGTGACTCTGTAATTTACCCCCTGAGGTCAGCTTAGGGGAAGGGAAAGGGGGTTTAAGGTCGGGTAATTTGCTTTTTGGCCCAGCCAGCCAAAAAGGGGCCCAATTTTAGGGCTGCCCACCGCGTTGAAGTTCCCCCTTCAAATCATTGGTAGAAAGGTGAAGTTAAATTTAAAAACCTTTACTGAATAGTTTCACCTGATTTTTTCCTGGATGAGAAGAAAACGATGAAAAAGGGAAAACTACACACTCAATATTTCAACCGTTTTTCCCCTGGTTGTCAGAGATGATGAAAAAGGTTTAACTAAACATTTACAAATTGTTCCCCCTTTTTTCCCTGGAGATGAAGCCATGATAAATTTTAATTTAAACTTATTGAATGTTTCGCCTGTTTTTTCGGGAGGGATGAGGACCCATGAAAATTTAAAACTAACACTTTTGAATTGTTCTCCCCGGGAATATTCCGGGATGATGAGGACCATGATAAAGTTAACTAAAACTTATTGAATTGTTCCCCCTGATTTCCCCGGGAAGATAGAGCCCATGAAAAATTTTTAACAAACATTTTTGGGAATTGTTTCAACCTGTTATTCCGGGGTTTGATGGAGACCAGATAAATTTTAATAAAAATTTGCTGAATTGTTCTCCCCCTGATATTCCGGGATGATTAGAGCCCCACGACATTGGATCCCTTTGTGCTGGGCTGTGGGGGAAAAAAACAATTCCCAAAGAACGTGGCTGTTTTCAGGGAGAGGGAAAGGGTGACTTTGGGTCAGCCCAGTGCTGGGTACGGGGAAGGGGAATGGTGACATGGGTGGAACGTGGCTGGGGAAAAGGGAAAAGGGGAAGGGGACAGGGTCAAACGTGGGTGTACGGGGGGGGGGAATGAGTGCATGGGTAAAAAAACTGGCTGTGTACGGGAGAGGGTTTTTGTGGACATGGGTCAGAACGTGGCTGGTACGGGGAAAAAGGAATGAGTGACAGGGGTTTCAAAACGGGGCCTGTGTCGGGAGAGGGAATGGTGACTGGGTGAGAACGGGCTGTGTACAGGGGTTGGAATGAGTGACAGGGGTCAAACGGCTGTTTTCCGGGAGGGGAAGATGCCCTTGGGGGGGGTGCCACTGAATTTGCAGGAAAAGGATGGAAAAAAAAAAACAAAAAAACAATCTCCCCCCACCCCAAAACCCCCACCTAAAACCCCAGGATCTGTTTAATTTTAATTTGGTAAAATTCTTTTGATTCAAATTGCAGTTTGTCTCAAGTTAAAAGGGGGGGTTTTTCTGCTTTTTCGGGGATTTATAATGTTTTCCCGGTTACTTAAAGGCCAAAAAACAAGCGTCAAATATCACTGTCCCTTTTTAAAAGCTAAATTTGATGCTTTTTTGCTGTGGGTTTCAAACCAATTATCAAAATGTCAAAAAAAATTTGTTTATCTTTTTAGCTAGTTGCTTTTTTTCAAAAAAGAGAAACAAACCGGGGTGTTTTTAAAAACCCCTTTTAAAAGGGAGTTTTTTGTGTGGCTGCTCTGAAGCAAGAGAGTTTGGTCAGTTTGTTGTCACGCTTTTCTTTTTTTTCCCTCATCCTTACAAAAAAGAAACTCCCATCTTTTTTTGCATGCAAGAAAAATTTTGGGAAAAGCTTGTTTTTAGAGGTGGGGACCATTTTTGAAAAGGGTTTTTAAAAACCTGGGGCTTTAAACCCTGAGCGCTAGCTAAAGCACCCCATTTTTCAAAAATTCGACATCCAAGTGCTTGGGGTTTTAGTGAAGAATGCTGCGTTTCTTTGAACGTGTTTTTTTTCTAACTGTCTGTTACACTGCTTGGTAAAATTTTGCTATGGGGAAATACAAAAACGGCCCTTGCTTTTTGCGCAGGTGTGACCAGTCTCATGCAAACACCACTTTTTTTGCCCCGCACACATCACCGCACACACCCCACACTTACTTAACACACATAAACACAAAATACACACACACACCACTAAGGGGGGCCTAACACCCACCTCGCGTACGCGCCAACACACCCCACAAAAAACCACACACTCACCCCACACACACACACACACACACACCCCCCCCCACACACTCGCTCAAAATGTTACATGCAGACTTTCAGATTGGAAACACACACGGGATTTATGAAAAACAAGCATGCACGCATGTCCTGCGCACTTTTTAACAAGTGTGCAAAGTCAAGAAGTTTACCCACACACAAGCTTCACATACCCCCCACATATTAATTATGCACACATACAAAAAACAAAACCCACACCACCACACACCACACAAACACACACACACCCCAACACACACACAGGTGCACACACACACACCACCCACACACACCCCAACACCCACCACACAAAATGCTCTCTCTCTCTTTTCTCTCCCTCTCTCTTTCTTTTAAAATTCGATAAAGGGGGTTTTAAAAAATTTTCGAAAACTTTTTTTGAAAAAATTTTCCCCATTTTAATCCAGGTCTTGATATTAAAGGAACAGTAAAACTTTCCTCTTTTTTCCCTTCCACTGGGGAAATTTCGGAAATTGAACTTGCTCCGTTGTGCAAAAAAAAGGCCAGAAAAGGGAACGGGGGTACAAACTATTTCCTTTTACCGTTCACTTTAAAAGAGGTCAAAAAATTTTTTAAAACATACAGCTTGGGAATTTTTCCCAGAAATGGGCAAACCCAACGCTGTTATTCATGTTCAGACAAAAAATAATCCTTTTTTTTGGATTGACATTTCAAAGCACCCAAAATCTGCAAAATTTAATGATAGGCTAAATTACGAAACTTCGTTTCAATTTTCCCAATCATGAAACTGGATGCTTTTAGAAAAAATTTTGATCTGCAAAAACAATGCAATGGGGGGGAAAAAAAATTTTGACAAGGGGTTCATGTTTTTTTCAAATTTGGGCCTTCAAGGCTTTTCTGCCATATTTTTTCGGGCATGTCGTGAAGATATTTTTTTTGTTTTGGGATTTTCTTTGAAATTTACTTTCTGCTTGTTTTGTACCCGTCGGTATTTGTTTTAAATTTGGGTTTTTGGTTAGTGTGTAGGTTTGTTTTTTTTATTTTTTGTGTGTCTGTTTGTTTTTCTGTTTTTTGTACACCACCCTCCGCTAAACTCCATCCCCACTCCTCCCTACCCACACCCCCCCACACCCCCCCAACCACACAACACACCCACACACACACACCACACCCACCACCCCACACAAACACACACACTTGTAGCCCATAAAACAAACCTTATCAATCCCCTCTTTTGCCTGTCTATCTCTCCTTTCTTGCCCTAATATCACTATTTTGTGAAAAGACGAAAAATTTTTTAAAGTACACTACCTATTTCTCTTTTTTTTATCCTCTCTCCTCTTTCTCTCTCCCCATCCTCTTCTCCTCTTTCTCTCTCTCTCCCCTCCCCCCCTCTCTGCCCTCTCATGCACTCACGTACGAAAAAACGGGCATGTTTCAACCCCTCGCCCCGCCCACACAGCACATAAAAGACAAAAAAAAAACCCAAACGCCGCGCGCACACACACAAACACCAAAAACACACACACCCCAAAAAAAAACATGTTTCCTAAAACTTTGAGCCAGGTAAGAGAGAGAGAGTGAGGGGTTTTTAAAGGTTTTTTTTATTGTTTCTGAACAGAGAGGGGGCCCCGGGTTAAAAATTTCTGTGGGAGATGGACAGGCCAACCACTCGGCAGTCAGGTCACGGTCATGGAACGGGGGTAAGCCCCGGGCAATTTTAAAAATTTTAAATGACAGGGTGCCTTTTTTGTGTGTGTTTGTGTTTTTGGTGTGGTGTGTAAACCCCCGGTTTTAATGTCAGTGGAGGAAGGCTAGCGAAAACCCCCCAAAACACACTCAACAGCTTGCTTACGTTCTCATTCATTTTTTCATGCATTGGGTCCACAAACCCAAAGTAAAGGGCTATAATTTTACTACACTTTGTTCATGAACAAAACATAAATGGCTTTTGGAATCAAACAAAAAAAAATTTTTTTCTCTCTTTCCGGAACTTCACAAAATCTTTTATCTAAAACAAAATTAACTAACCCGGGTAAAAAAACAGATTTCTTTTTAACGGGCCAGGTGATCTTAATATTAAAGAACCCACTGTCTTTCCCTTTTCTTTTCTTTTCTTTTCACGGCCCATTTTCACAAACCACACAACGTTTGGCACGGGGTTTTGGCTGTTGGGCCCCTGGCCCAGTGAGCTGTTGGGGGTTGGGTCTGGGGTTTTTCGGGCTTGGCGAAGTGACGCTGCCAGGTATGAGGTCAAAAAACCCCCGGTTAGAAAAAAAACATTTGGACTTCAACATCGTTTTCTTTCTTTTTCTTTTTTCCCCTGCTTTAAACGCTTTACCCCTCCTCTTTCCTATTTGTTTTTACCCAAAGGGACAGGGGTTTTTTGCTTTTCTTTTCTTTTTTCTTTCTTTCTTTTCTTCTTCTTTATTTTAAAAACTCTTTTCTCTCTCCCACATCTCTCCTCAGTCCTTCCTTTTCAAAACTTTTCTCATCCCTAATCTCTCACTTGGGGGTTCTCTTCTCTCCCCCCTCATCTCCTGCTTTTACCTCCGAGTTTACACTCAACCTCTCTTCTCTCCTGTCTCTCTGTTTTTTTCCCCCCCTCGTTCCCCCCCGTTCTCTCACTCTCACGGGCCTTCTTTTTCCGTTCCGACCCGGTCCAAAAAAGGGCGGGGTTCCATTGGTCATATTTTTCCCCCCTAAACACCCGAATTGGGTTTCCCTCAAATTTCCCCTTTGGGATACCCTTTTTCCTACAGTCAGCCTACACACCTTTCCTCTGTGGTGGCAATGGGGTAATTTAATTGATTAGTTTGATTCACCCCACCACAAAAATACCTTCCCCCCTTCCCCTATTTAAAACTGGCGCCCGTGTGGCTTAAGTGGGGCACTGGCCCAAGGGAAAAATTGGCCAGATGAAGTCTGAGTAGGCGCAAACGATCTTCTCGCTAGACTTGGGGGCGTCGGTCAAAGCTGATTAGTCCTCTAGCCGGACGGCCGTCTCTGTAAAGCCCCCCCCCCTATGCTTAATTGGCCGGTTCCGAACCATGGGCCCGTCTATGGGCCCCCAAAAATGTTTGATTTTGGAATTTATGCCCTTTTAAAGTGGCCGGCGAGGACCACACTTTGGTTTGTTTTTTGACCGGAAAATTTTCCCCCTTGCAAAAAGACTTGCACCGCATTGCCCTCAAAAAAAGGGTTACAAAAAAGACAAAAACCCCAAAATTTGCGGGAAACCACAGTTTTCAAGTAAAAGTTGAAAAATTTTTTGCAACCAAGGGTTTATAATTATAAAATAATCATTAGGGGGATTTCACTCCCCAATAAATTTTACCCTTGGCGTCCCTCTTTGCTTTTTGGGACTCATTTTTTTTAACAAAACCTCTGGCGCATTTGAAATTTCCCCCAAAACCTACGGTTTGCCATCCCCCCTTTTCAAAATTTCTTAAAAAAAACATATTTTTTATGTTCACGTCCATACTCTTCACTGGGGAATCTCCATCCTCACTTATTGCAAAAAAAACATTACTACACAAGGATTTGGATCCCCAAACCCAAAACTAATTCACAAAAAAATTCACAAAAACAATATAAACCCAAGTCTCACACAAAAAATATAAAACCATAGCCAACGGGGAATGCCCCATATAAAATTCAACTTTAACTGTAATAAACAAATTTTCAAAAAAGCCCCCCGGTTTGGGAATGATTCCTCTATTCCAGTTTTGCTAGATTACCGGTTAAATAGTCAGCCCCGACTTTCTGCGACCTGGAATTTTAACGGAAATCGGCCCTTTGTAGGGGGGCAATGCCATTGCCCAACGCAGAACTCTGCTTTTTTTTTCAACTGCGCCCCCTGCAGGAATTAGTGGTTGGGACTGTTCTATCACGAACCTTTCCCTTTAACAAGTTTTTGTGGAATTCTGCACGGCCCACACGACACCCTTAAACTTTTCCTTCTCCCCCGTTGCTACCCTTTTTTCACCCCTTTTTTCAACTTCCTGCTAGCTTTCCTCACAGGAAACTCGCCTCTTCAGCCCTGCAGCAATACTGCCCTATCCCACCACCTACATCTGTCCGCAACAAAAATGGTTGGACCAAAACTGGTATCTTCAAGGGGGAGGGGAAACCTAGTTTTCCCCACCACCGTCCTGAAATTTTGCTTGCTCGGCGCCCTGCCCACTGACCACTTTTTTCCGGTTTTCCCCCGCCCTTTACCAAATCACTGAGAGGGCTCGTGATTGCTGCGAAAAATTTGGAAAAAAACTCCCTATAGAAACCAAAAAAACCTAGCAGACCCGACTTCCCGTTTGGGGGCTTTTTGGGCTCTCTGAAAATTTTTCTTTTTCTCCACCTTTTCCCTTTTCCGGGTGCTTTGGGGTCGCCTACCGACAACAAAACCCGGAAAACCCCGGTTGGGAAAAAAATACCTGGCACTTTGTTTGGCTGGCGTGAGATTGGCTTTTTCCCAACCCCCTTCTAAACTGCTCCTAGCTGCCTCTTTTTCTCCTCCCTGTTCGGGCGGGTATCAGAATTTATCCAAAAAATTTACAAAGCCTTCCAATCCCGTCAATAACTTCCTCCCTTTTCCCCCGGGGAAGACTGCAGGCGCGTTGACCATACCAAAAAGGGAAAAATCGCCCCTGGTATATCCCATAGGAGTGGAGAAAGCTGTGACTTTTTGAGTCCCCACTCAGGGGTATTTGCCCGTAACCCCTTTCTCAGATCTAAACCCGGGGAAAACTGGCTTTTGCTTGTGGGGTTTTGGGCAAAAGGTTTCCTTTTCGGTAGGGCCTCTGCATCGACCTTGGGGGACAAATGTTCAGATTTGTCGACCGAAACGATGCTCAACCCGACTTTTTTTCCCCACTAAGACGACGGGGCCTAAAATATGATTTGGCGGGTTTTTAATCACCCCAAGGTCCCAAAAATCTTTTTAAACCCCCCTCCTCGATACTGGGTTTGGGGGGCATAGGGATCGGGGAGGCTTTTTCCCTGTTTGGGGTTTTTTGCGAAAAGTTAACTTCCCCGGACATGTTTTTCTAAAAGTTGGGCCTGGCCTGGGTTTAAACCCCCTTCCAGGGGCGCCCTTTTACCGTTCTAGGAAACCCCAACTTCCCGGGCCCCCTTAAATGTTTTTTGCCCTTCTTAAAAGTGAACACCCTGTATGACTCTTCTTGGGAAATCAGGGAAAAAAATCCCCCTTCTGTGCTGGGGCCCTTCCCCTCCATCAAAAGATTGCGGGGGGGGCCTATGGGCCCCGGTCTCCCGCTGAATATATTTTCGGAGCAAAATTTTCAAAGGAAAAGTTTTGATTTTCCCATTTACAAACGATTCGGTAGTCCCGACTTCCTTTTTTGATGGTGTTTTGGGGGCCCTTTCCCAAAGCATCAGCAGCTTTTTGTGATCCCCCGGGGGGAAACAGTTAAAAGGGCTTGAATCCCCCCTTTAGGTTTTTTTCCTTTACCCTTCCCGTCTTTTCTGCTTCTTCTGGACGACCCTAGCCTCCTGCAAACTCTCCCCCCTTTCGACCCTTTCTTTTTCCCCCTGCCTTTGGTTGGGCCCCCCACTTTTCTGTTTAAATGGGGGGAAAAGTCTTTCCCATCCTGTTTCCCCCGGGCCAAAGCCTTGGGGAAAGCACCCCCGGGCCCCGAACTGTCCGCCCCTACAGCAGCTCAAATGGCCCAAAAGCCTGTGCTTTCCGGGGGGGCTTCCCCGTTGGCGACAGTGCCCCTGGAATGTTGCGGTCCCAAACTGCTGGCCATTTCCTCACGAGCTTCTTTAAGATGCCCTTTAGCACACCCTTGAAACTTTCCACCAAACCATTGCTTTTTGGATGGTAAAGGGGTAAATGACAGCTGTGTATCCCGCAGCCTGTTGACCTCCCTCTCAAAGGGCCCGAGGGGAACTTGACCCCCCGCCTGGAAATTTTTTGCTGGGACAAAACCCAAAGCGCGAGAAGTTTTTTAAAAGCCTTCAGCGGGGCCCGTTTGGGGGTATCTAAAGCCTTTCAATGCAACCCCTTCTGGGTTTCTGGCGGTGCCCCAAAATGTCAACACAACCCGGCCCACCCTTTTGGAAAAGGGGGCGAAATTTGGGGGAATCAGGGCAACGCCACCCCCTGAATGGTGTGTCCCAAATTTAAAAGGGGGCGTTTAAGGGGCCTTCCTTTTTTACCCCTCTTTTGGCTACCCCTTTGACACACGTCCAGACAAAGCAGGGGAAAAACCCTTTATGTTTTGCCCTTTTCTCCTGGGCCCAAAGAAAAATCATCAAAGATTCGGGGGGGGTTTTTGGGTGGTGCCGGGGATGACCCGCCTGAGGACTCGTGACCCAAGACATGCGTGTCACATTTCCTGCTGGTACCTCTAACTGAGTGGTCCCTTACCTGGCTTCCCCCTTGGGGGAAAACCCCGGTTTCAAAAAGCCCGCCTTTCACAAGAAACTCTTCCCCCACCCCCTCTAACCTCCTGTTCTTCCCACCTTTGCCAACTCCCCAAAACTTCACGGGAAGGGTTTTTGTTCCTGCGCCTGCCCTAAATCATCGGCCCACAATTTTATTGGGCCCGACTTCCTTTCCGGAACGCTAACGGGGTTTTTCAACCTTTCCCTCCTTTTTGCTCCTGTTTTAACTTCCTGCCCCTGTAGCCCCCCGGGCAACAAATCAGGAACCCCCGGATCCCTTTCCCCTGGAATTTTCCAATGAAACCAAAAAATGAAGGGGTTTCTCCTTCCCCCAACGCAGACAACTCGCCTGAGAAAATAAGGGGTAGTACTTTTATCTTAGCAAATGGGAAAATCCCCCACGTGCCACGATTAGAGTACAGGGCTGGTTTTTCCCTGTCAAAAACCCCTTTATTTGCCCGTTTTTCGTTCCAAAACCCCATGAACAACCAGTGTCCCCCGAACACTTTCAAACCCCCTTTCTGGCCTCCCAATTCCCCCCTTTTTCCAATGGTAACGAACCACTCAGCCTAGTGCCCCCCCTTTCCCCGACATGACTGCTGGCCAATTTGCCAAGGCTGGGACTCCCCCCCTCTTTTAGATGAATCCCTTTTGGTTCCACTGCAGGTCGTTTCCCCTTTAAGACCCTTATCCACCTCTTGCGGCTGCTGCCCTTTGGAACCTCATGCGCAATTTCCCTCGCCACAGTCCCCTTTTTGGACAAATGAAAAACCCAAGTCCCCTTTTCCCCTTTCCCTTCCCGCCCCCCTGGTTTTCAGACTTTGCAGAAAAAAACCCCCTAGTCTCCCTTTCACCTTCTCCCCTGTGCTAGGGACCCGTTTTTTCCCGCACCTTTGGGCCCAAAAAAAGGGCCCCTTATACACCTCTGCGAACCTTCAAAACTCTCCTGCTGTCAGGGGGGCCAATTTTTTGGTTAAATCGGGCCGAACCTAAAAAACTGTTCTTTATAACTAGCTCTTTCAATTTAAACGAATCCTTTTTCCCTTCCCCCTTTAAACCCAAATTTCCCCAAAAAAGTGAACTAGACGTGCACCAAAAAATGAGTGACGTCTTTAAACCGCTTGTTTAAATTTTTTTGAACGAAATTTTCTTCTGAACCCCTCCCCTGTGAGGTCAAATCCTTTTATCAAAAATTCCTTCACGCGCCGAAATCAGTTTTTTTTGCTGGTTTAACGAGGGGAAAATCTGTAATCCTTTTCCCGTCAGTAACGCCGCAAAAAAATTGGGCCCCCTCTTCTGAGGGCCCAAACCCCCCCTGGTCGCAAACGGGTTTTGAAACGACTGAAGGGATGCATCAATCGAATCGGTTTTCCTTTAAGAATTTTGGCAACTTGGGGCGGGGGGGTAACTGCGTTCAGGTTTATGGAAAAAGGGGAAATACCATCATCGGGGTCTCCCCTTGTATTCCCCAATTTTCTAAAATCCCCAAATTGGGAAATTTTTCTTTCTGTTTCCTGGTTTCCCCTAGCTTTTAAACCTTTCTGTTTCCTCGCTTCCCCTTTTTCTTTCTGTCTCCTGCGTTTCCTACCGAATTATCATTAGCCTTTTCCCTTTAATTTTTTTTTTTTCTTGCGCTTCTGCTGCAAAACGGGGTTTTCCCCCGGGGTTCTTTTCTTTCCATCTTTTGTTGGTTTTTTAACGAAAGGGGGGGGGGGGGGGGGGGGGGGGGGGTTTGCAAAAACCCTCTCCTGGGGGTAAAAACCCAATCACGAGCGACGCCTACCCGGGGGTTTTAATAGGGGGTTCTTTTCTTCCGCCATTTAATCTCTTTTTTTTTTTGGGGGGGGCAAGATTTTTAAAATTCGACGCCCCAAAAACGGGTGGGTTTCCCACCGGGACGTTAAAAGCCCAATCCCATTAAAGACAATATTGCCTGGGGCAACGTAGTTAGTGTTTAAAAAACGCCCAACCCGGCCTGAACCCCAACTATGAGAGCGAATTTAGGCAATCTTGCGAAAAAAGGGATCTGGGGTGAAATGCCCAAACCTAGTATTAACAAACTTGGGAAACAATGCCAAGCCTAGTTTTAACTATCTTGGGAACATACAGTAAGAAAAACCCTTTGTTTAGGAAATTTCAAAACTTGAATCCCACCCAGCTTTCTTGAAAAAGTTGAACCAAATTAAAATTTTAAAAGGGCCAGAAAATCCGGCAAGCTGCAAAAAAATTTTTAACCTCGGTGTAATGTCAGTGGGGAAGGACTAGCGCACCCAACCCAAACACCCCTCACGCGGGTTACATCTCATTCATTATCATGCAATTCGGGCACCTTTAAACCACTTTGTAAGTCTATAACTTTTCTACACATGGTTTTTAAACGAAACATCAAGCATATGGAAACAAACAAAATAAAAAAAATTTTCTCCCTTTTCCCGAACTTCACCCAAAATTTTATTTATCTAAAACATCATTAACTAAACCCCGGGGATAAACAGATTTTACTTACCTGGCCAAAGGGGATCTTAACTATTCAAAGAATCACTGTCTTTTTTTTTTCTTTTCTTTTTCTTTTCACGGGCACTTTTACAACAAGACCCCAACTGCCCGGGACTGGGTTTTTTGGGGGATGGGGCCCGGTTTTAGGTGAGGGCGTTGGCGTTTTGGGCTGTGGTTCTCGGCAAGGGGGGCTTTCCCGGTATTTAGGTCGAACCCCCGGGTTTGGGGTAGAAAAGTGCTTTCAAAATGAACTGTTTTCCTTTCTTTCTTCCTGGGATTAACGGCCCTTACTCTTTCCCCTCTTTCTATCTGCTTTTTATCAAATGGGCATGGTTTCTTTTTCTTTTTTTTCTTTTCCCTTTTTTTTTTCTTCATTGTTAGCAAATCCTCTCTCTCTCCACATCTCTCCTCAGTCCTTTTCCCCTGCAGCTAACTTTTTGCTAATTTTCTCCCCTTGGGTTTTCTTCTCCCTCCCTCAAACTCCGCTTTTCCTCCTCCCAGATTTTCACTCAGACCTCCTCTCTTCCTGTCTCCTGTTCTTCTCCCCCCCGTTCTCCCGGTTTTTCCCCACTCTCACATTTCTTCTTATTCGTTCCGATCTGTCCAAAAAAGGGGGAGTTTCCCCCCCCTTTGGCAGTATTTTTTAACCCCCCGACAAACCCCAAGTTTGCTCCCCCTAATTCCCTTGGGTATTCAAATCATGCGTCTCCGGGCCCACACACCCTTTTTCCCCTGGGTGGTCAATCGGGAATTTTAAAAAATTTGCTAGATTTTACCCCCCCACACCTACCTTTCCCCCCCCTTCCCCCCAAAATTAACTGGCGCCGTTTGGCTTAAAGGGGTGGGCACTGGTCAGTGTAAATTGGCCGATTTTTTTAGTCCCCGGGGTAGGCGCAAGGGCTCGTCTCGCTTTGACATCGAGGGTCGGGCAAAGCTGAAAGTCCCTTTAGGGCCGGGCCCGACCCCCCCTTTTGAAGCCCCCTCCCCCATGCTTAATTGGCCGGGGCCGAACCTTTGGGGCCCCTCTATGTGGCGCCCAGGGAAAGTTTGGGGTTTGGGCTTAAAGTCCGGGTTTAAGTGGCCGGGGACCCGGGCCCCACTTTGGTTTGTGGGTTTTTTGACCGTTTTCAGTGGTGTGTGTGGGGGTGTAAGTGTTTGTGTGTTGGGAGTTTGGGTTTGTGGGGTGTGTCCACCCTTTTTTTTTATATTGATTTTTTTTGAAACTTGAAAAAGGGGCCCGTGGCCCCACCTTTTTAGGGGGGGGGGCTATGAAATTTTTTCTGATTTTTATCATTATGAATGATGAGAGGATGGTTTTTTATCAATTTTTACATAGTTCAACAATTTTAATTGGGTATGGGAAATTTTTTAAGCACCCTGATGAACAGGATAGAATTTCCCCTAGTGTTTTGCTTACCCTCCCCAAACCCCCCCCCCCCCCTACCCCCAAAACCCCCCCCCACCCCTCCCCGGCAACACCTGTGAAAATTTTTTTGGGGGGAAATAAGGGGCTCGTAATTGGATTTCTTTTTTCGGGCCAGTAACTTTTTTCATAACAGAAAATTTTTTCCCCCTAAGATTTATAACTGTTTTTTTGAAAATACTGGTGAAAAACTGATGTCTGATCCCCCGTTTTTCAAAAGTAAATTTCTTTTAAAAGGTAACCCGGGAAAAAGTATGGAGAGAGTGTCTTGGGGTTGGGAGGGGGAGCGATAACATTGTTTCCCGGGAAGGGGGGAGTTGTGAAAAAGTGCCCATAAAGAAATTTTAGGTGTCGGGCTATTCTTTAATACGAAAGGGCCTCGGTTTTTACAAGAAGGGTTTTGTGTTTGTGTGTGTGTGGGGTGAGAGAGAGAGGAGACGAAAAGGAGTGTGGTTTTGGGGTGTGTGTGGGGTACATGCTTTCATGTTTTTTGTATCATTTATCCCCCCAATAGCATGCAGTTTTCAGGGTGTTTTTAAACCCGTTTTATTTATTCCTTTAAAAGATTTTAATTTTTCCCCGAATTTAACATTTTAGCTAAAGAAAATTTTATACAAAAGCATTTTTTTTTTCTAAAAGTTTTTCTGTTTTTATTGATTGAAAAGTTTTACTTTTCAGTCCCTTTCATCTTAAATTTTTTTGTCTCTGTTTGTGACCCTCATTTTATTTTATGGGAAAAAAAAGTTTGATCTTAAAGGGATTTATTGAGCTTTTGTATGCCCAAAAAAGATCTTAAAAAATCGTTGCGGTAGTATAGCAAAAAAATACAGTAGCTAGAAAGGGATCCCCCCGCCCCAGTTAGCTAAAAACAGTAAAAGTAGCTAGATGCATCCCCCTGCCCCAGTATTTTTAAACTAAAACAGTTTAAAGTAGTAAAACCATCCCCCCCTGCCCCAAGGTATAGCTAAAACCGTACAGTAGCTAGAGGCCCTCCCCCCCGCCCAGTATTGCTAATAACGTACAGTTTCTTGAGATCCCCCCCCCGCCCCCCGTATTGCTTAAATAACAGTACGTTGCAGATGCCCTCCCCCTGCCCCAGTATAGCAAAAACAGGGAAATGCTAGTGCATCCCCCTGCCCCTAAAGTCCCCCTTTAAAAAAGGGGTTTCATTTTTTCAGTGGGATCGGATGCCAACCCAACTCTTTTGATTCATTTTTAAATTTTTTACCTTTCCGCACGAATTTTGGATTTGGCGACATGGTTTTTTTTATTGGCCGTTTCTCCCGGAGGAAACCAAAAAACTAAAAAAAATTTTAGGATGGCAGCATAAACAAGGGTTGGTTTTGGTGGGCCCCCAGAAGAAACGACCTTTATTTTTCCCCTTAAAAAATTGGGTTTGGGCCCTTTTCATGTGGTGAAACTTTTCAGTTTGTTTGGGGGTTGTTTTGTTTTTTTTTTTGGGGTTGTTGTTTTTTTGGGTTTTTTTGTTTTTTGTTTTTTTTTTTTTTTTTTTGGGGGGGGATTTTGGGTTTTTGTGGTTTTGTTTGTTTTTTGTTTCAAGTGTTTTAAAAGAAAATTAAAAAAAAAGGAAAAAAGTGGGGTTTAAAGGGGTTTTGATTCCCACACAGGAAAAATGCGCAAATGAACGCCACAATGGGCGAAAAAAGACGGCAGAAAAATGAAAAACGAGATACATAACTATTTCCATACCGTTCACTTTGAAAGAGAGTCAACAAATTTTAAAACATACAGCTTGGGAATATTTCAGAAATGGGCAGAACAACGCTGTTATTCATGTTCAGACACAAAATAATCCTCTTTTTAGTATTGATCATTTCAAAAGCATCCAAAATCTGCACATTTATGATATGCATCAATACAGAAACTTCGTTTCAATATTCCATCGATTGAAACTGGATGCTTTTAGAACTAAATATAGCTCTGCAACACAATGCATATGCGGGGAAACAAAATTGACAAGAGATCATGTTTTGTTCGAATGTGTGCCTCTCAAGGCATTTCTGCCATATTTATCAGGCATGTCTGTGACAGATATTTTTTCTGATATTGATTTTGCTTTGAAAGTTACTTTCTGCTTGATTTGTAGTCCAGTCAGGTATTTGCTTTAATCTGATATTGTTAGTGTGTAGGTTTGTTTGTTTATTTGTTTGTGTGTCTGATTGTTTTCTGATTTTATGTACACCACCCTCCGCTCACTCCCATCTCCACTGCCTCCCTACACACACACACACACACACACACACACACACACACACACACACACACACACACACACACACACACACACACACACACTTGTATGCAACATGAACAAACTCTATATCAATCTCCCTCTATTTGCCTGTCTATCTCTCCTTTCTTGTCTAATATCACATAGTTTGTGAAAAGACGTAAAATTAAAGTACTACTACTACTTCTCTCTCTCTCTCTCTCTCTCTCTCTCTCTCTCTCTCTCTCTCTCTCTCTCTCTCTCTCTCTCTCTCTCTCTCCCTCTCGTCTCTCATGCACACACGTACGCAAACAGGCATGCATACACGCACGCACGCACGCACACACACGCACATACAGACACACACAAACGCACGCACGCGCGCACACACACACACACACACACACACACACACACAGAGGAACATGATCTAAAACTTTGAGCCAGGTAAGAGAGAGAGAGTGAGAGGCATTACGGATGTTATATTGTTTCTGAACAGAGAGGAGGCCAGTTCAA
This sequence comes from Conus ventricosus, assembly GCA_018398815.1. Lineage (NCBI taxonomy): Eukaryota > Metazoa > Mollusca > Gastropoda > Neogastropoda > Conidae > Conus > Conus ventricosus. The sequence continues at coordinate 26,393 of JAFLJL010001442.1, read as the reverse complement.
TCTGTGGGAGATGGACAGGTCCAACCACTCTGTCAGTCAGGTCACAGGTCATGGAACGCGTGAGTACATGCCCCTGGCAACTTTACAGCTTTACTGACAGTGTGCCAGTATGTGTGTGTATGTGTGTGTGGTGTGTGTGTCAACCTGGGTGTAATGTCAGTGGAGGAAGGACTAGCGCACAGCCCAAACACACTCACAGCTTGCTTACGATCTCATTCATATATCATGCATTCGTCACATCAAACCACTAGTGAAGTCTATAACTTTACTACACATGTTCATAGAACGAAACATCAATGCATATGGAATCAAACAAAATAAAACATTCTCTCTTTCCTGAACTTCACAAAATCATTTATCTAAAACATCATTAACTAACCCGGGTATAAACAGATTTCTACTTTACCTGGCCAGGTGATCTTAACTATTCACGAATCACTGTCTTTTCTTTTCTTTTCTTTTTCTTTTCACTGTCACTTTCACAACACGACACAACTGCTGGCACTGGTTTTGGTCTGATGGCGCCTGGTCAGGTGAGACTGTTGGCGTTGGGTCTGTGGTTCTGCTTGGCGAAGTGACGCTGCCAGGTATGAGGTCGAACCCCCGGTTAGGATAGAACAGTGACTATCAACATCGATCTGTTCTCCTTTCTTTCTTCCTGCATTAACGCATTACTCCTCTCTCTCTCTCTTCTAGTCTGCTCTTATCAAATGGACATGGTTGCTTTTCTTTTCTTTTTTCTTTCTTTCTTTTCTTCTTCATTAGTTAGCAACTCTCTCTCTCTCTCCACATCTCTCCTCAGTCCTTCCTCTGCAGACTATCTCATGCTAATCTCTCAACTTGGTTCTCTTCTCTCCTCCCCTCATCTCTCTGCTTTTCTCTCCTCCGAGATTACACTCAGACCTCTCTCTCTCTCTGTCTCTCTGTTCGTTCTCCCCTCGTTCTCCCGTTCTCTCACTCTCACATGCTTCTTATTCGTTCCGATCTGTCCAACAAGGGCGAGTACCATTGGTCAGTATTTTTACCCCCTGACACCCGAAGTTAGCTCCCTCTAATTCCATTGGATATTCAAATCATGACAGTCACGCCTACACACCTTTCTCTCTGTGGTGGTCAATCGGTCATTTAATTGATTAGCTAGATTTCACCCCCACCACACACTACCTTCCCCCCTTCCCTACTTAACTGGCGCCGTGTGGCTTAAGTCGTGGGCACTGGTCAGTGTAAATTGGCCAGATGAGTCTGAGTAGGCGCTACGACTCGTCTCGCTAGACATCGAGGCGTCGGTCAAAGCTGATTAGTCCGTCTAGCCGGACAGACCGTCTCTGTGAAGCCTCTCCCCTATGCTTAATTGGCCGGATCCGAACCATGGGCCCGTCTATGTGGCGCCCAAAATGTTTGAGTTAGGACTTATGTCCAGTTGAAGTGGCCGGCGACGGACCACACTTGGTTGTGTGAATTTTGACCGTGACAATTTCCCCCTTGCAAAAGACTATGCACCGCATTGTCTCAAAACAACGGTACAAAAAAGACAACAACCGAATTTGCTGAACCACAGCTACACGTGCAAAGTTTGAAAAATCTTTGCAAACCAACGGTTTATAAATTATAAAATATATCATTAGTGGATATCACTCCAATGAGTTATCATGGGACGTGCACTCTTGCGTTATTTCGACTCATTTTATAACGACCTCTGTGCGCACTTATGCAATTCCCCTACCTACGGATTTGCCATCTCCCCTTTTTCACAATTCTTATGAAAAGCACAATATAATATGATCACGATCCATGACACTTCACTGAGGAATCTCCATCCTCACTTATTGCAAATAATGCATTACTACACAAGCGACTGTATGCTCCAAGCATAACTACATTCACATGAACAAGTCTCACAAAGACAATATGAACAAGTCTCACACAAAAAATATGAACCATAGCCAACTGGGAATGAACCCATATCAAATCAACATAACTGTAATCAACACATATTATCAACAAAGCACCCCGGATATGACTGACTTCCTCTGAGTTGCAGCTTGCTAGACTACACGGCTTAAATAGTCAGCTCCGACATTCTGTCGACCTGGAATGTACTGCACTCGGTACCTGTAGGGCTGCAATGCCATTGCCCAACGCAGCACTCTGCTGTTTTTCAACTGCGCCTCCTGCAGGAATTTGAGTGGTTGGTGATCTGTCTCTATCACGAACTCTTTCCCATACAAGTATTTGTGGAACTTCTGCACGGCCCACACGACAGCTAAACATTCCTTCTCCACCGTTGCGTACCCTTCTTCACACTTTGTCAACTTCCTGCTAGCATACCTCACAGGAAACTCGACCTCTTCATGCTCCTGCAGCAATACTGCACCTATCCCACCACCTGATGCATCTGTCCGCAACAAAAATGGTTTGGACATATCTGGTATCTTCAAGAGGGGACGGGAAAACCTAGTCTTTCCAGCACCGTCTGCAGTGCTTGCTCTGCAGCGTCTGACCACTCGACCACTGCCGGTTTTCCCTGCCTTGACCAAATCACTGAGAGGACTCGTGATTGCTGCGAAATTTGGAACAAACTCCCTATAGAAACCAATAAAACCTAGCAGACTCCTGACTTCTGTTTGGGGTCTTTGGTCTCTCTGAATTCATCATCTTCTCCACCTTTCCTCTTTCCGGCTGTTTTGTGTCGCCTCCGACAACAAAACCTAGGAACTCCAGGCTTGGAAAAACCAACCTGGCACTTTGTTGGTCTGGCTGTGAGATTGGCTTTCCTCAACCTCTCTAAAACTGCTCCTAGCTGCCTCATATGCTCCTCCCATGTCTCGGACGCTATCAGAATGTCATCCATGAAATTCACAACGCCTTCCAATCCCGTCAATAACTTCCTCATCATCCGAGAGAAGACTGCAGGCGCGTTGACCATACCAAAAGGAAGTACTCGCCACTGGTATAGTCCATAGGAGTGGAGAATGCTGTGACTTCCTTTGAGTCCTCACTCAGGCTATTTGCCAGTAACCCTTGCTCAGATCTATCCTGGTGAAATACTGGCTCTTGCTTGTGGCGATCTGAGCGAACAGGTCTTCCATGTTCGGTATGACCTCTGCATCGCCCTTTGGGGTGACACTGTTCAGACGTCTATAGTCGACACAGAATCGATGCTCACCTGACTTTTTCCTCACTAAGACGACGGGTGCACTATATGATGATTTGGACGGTTCAATCACCCCAAGGTCCAACATCTTTTCTACCTCCTCCTCGATCACTTGTTTGGTGGCATATGGGATCGGGTAGGCTTTCACATGTACGGGTTTTCTGCGATGTTAACTCCACCGTACATGTTTCTAGAGTTGTCCTGCCTGGTTTATCAGTCAGGGACGCCCTATACCGTTCTAGGAGCCCCCTAACTTCCTCCTGCCCTCCTACTGTCTAGCCCTTCATACAGTGACACATCCCTGTATGACTCTTCTCCTGGAAACTCAGGCAACAAAATCTCCCCTTCTTCTGCTGGGTCTCCTTCACCTCCATCAATGATTGCTGCTGCGCCTATGTGCTGAGTCTCACGCTGAATATATTTGCGGAGCAAATTTGCATGGAAAAGTTTGATTCCCATTCACATCGATTCGGTAGTCCTGATCTACCTTTTCAATGATGGTGAATGGTCCCTTCCAATGCATCAGCAGCTTGTTGTGATCCGTGGGAAGCAGTAACAGGACTTGATCTCCCACCTTGAGGAATTGCTTCCTCACCTTCCTGTCATACTGCTTCTTCTGGACGACCCTAGCCTCCTGCAAAACTCTCCCTTGCGACCTTACATGTCTCCTCGAGCCTATTGCGTAGTCCACCACATACTGATAAGTGGTTTTGACCTCTTCCGACTCCTGTTCTCCGGACCACAGCTCTTTGAGAATGCACACCGGTCCCGAACTGTCCGCCCATACAGCAGCTCAAATGGCGAAAAGCCTGTGCTTTCCTGAGGGGCTTCCCTGTAGGCGAACAGTGCCGCTGGAATGTAGCGGTCCCAATCTGCTGGCCTTTCCTCACAGAAGCTTCTTTAAGATGCCCTTCAGCACACCGTTGAATCTTTCCACCAAGCCATTGCATTGTGGATGGTATGGGGTAGTGAGCAGCTGTGTGATCCCTAGCAGCCTGTTGACCTCCCTCATCACGCCTGAGGTGAACTTTTGACCCCCTGTCACTGAGAATTTGTGCTGGTACACCCACGCGAGAGAAGATGTCTACCAGCCCTTCAGCGACCTGTTGCGTATCTACGCCTTTCAATGCAACCGCTTCTGGGTATCTGGTCGCGTAGTCCACAAGTGTCAACACATACCTGTGCCCACCTTTGGAACAGGGCGCGATTGGGCCAATCAGGTCAACAGCCACCCGCCTGAATGGTGTGTCAATTAAAGGAGGCTGTTTAAGAGGCGCCTTCCTCTTCACCCCTCTTGTGGCTGACCTTTGACACACGTCACATGACATGCAGAAACGCTTGATGTCTGCCATGCTCCTGCCAATGAAAGTCATCAAAGATTCGGTCAGCGGTTTTGCTGGTGCCGAGATGACCCGCCATGAGCGACTCGTGACCCACTGACATGACAGTGTCACGATAACCTGCTGGTACCTCTAACTGAGTGGTCACCTTACCTGTCTTCCCCTTGGTGAACACTCGGTACAACAGCCCGCCTTTCACAAGAAACTCTGTCTCACCTCCTCTAACCTCCTGTTTCTCTCCACCTCTTGCCAACTCCCAAGACTTCACGAGCGAAGGGTCTTGTTCCTGCGCTGCCCTAAAACTCATCAGGCGACACATCTATGCCTGACTTCCTTGCCGGAACGACTAAGGGTTTTATCAACCTTTCCATCCTTCTTGCTCCGTGTTTGAACTGCTGCCCCTGTAGCAGTCAACAACTCAGGATCCCCTGGATCCCTTGCCCCTGGAATATTTCCAATGATCAAATCATGAAGGGGTTTCTCCATCACCAACGCAGACAACTCGCCTGAGAAGTAAGGGGTACGTACTTCTATCTTAGCAACTGGAAACTCCCTCACAGTGCCATCGATTAGAGTACAGGTCTGGATTTGCCCTGTCAAATCCCCTTTATCGACCAGCGTTGTTCGTACTACACCGCATGAACAACCAGTGTCTCGTAACACTTTCACCCTCTGCTGGCCAATCCACCCTTCTTCCACTGGTAACGAACCACTCAGCCTAGTGCCCTCCATCCCTGACACTGACTGCTGTCCAGTGCTAGCCATAGGCTGCACTCCACCCTCTTCAGACTGAATCCCTTTTGGTTCCACTGCAGGTCGTTTCCCTTGACGACCCTTATCCACCTCTTGCAAGGCTGCTGCCTTCTGGAACCTCATGCGACAATCCCTCGCCACATGTCCCTTCTTGGACAAATGAAACACTAATGTCCCTTTGCCCTTCCTTCTGCCCCACCACTGGGTTTGCAGACTTTGCAGAAAACTCTCCTAGTCTCCTTGCACTCTTCTCACCTGTGCCTAGCACCTGTTCTCCTGCACCTTAGTGCCCAAACGTGCCTCTCTATACACCTCTGCGAACTTCAACAACTCTCCTGCTGTCTTGGCTGTCTTTCTTTCAAATGTATGGTTAACTCAGGGCCGCAACCTGACAAAATCTGTTCTTTCATAACTAGCTCTTTCAATTCAGCGAACTCCTTTTTCGTACCACTCAACTCTAACCATTTCTCAAAATAGTGATCTAGACGTGCACCAAACTGAGTGTACGTCTCACCTGCTTGTAATTTAGCTGAACGAAAATTTCTTCCTGAACCCCTCCTCTGTGAAGGTCAAATCCTTTCATCAACGATTCCTTCACAGCGCCGAAATCAGACTGTTGTTCTGCTGGTAACGCAGTGAAAATCTGTAATGCCTTACCGTCAGTAACGCCGACAAAATGACTGCCCACTCTTCTGAAGGCCAACCCTGACTGGTCGCAAACGTTTCGAAACGACTGATGTATGCATCAATCGAATCGGTTCCTTCAGAGAATTTTGGCAACTTGGGTCGGGGGGCGTAACTGCGTACAGAGTCACTGGAAAGTGAACTACCATCATCGGTGGTCTCCCCTTGTATTCTCACTTTCTCTAACTCCAATTGAACCTTTAGTCTTTCTGTTGCCTGCGTTTCCCTAGCTTTAATCCTTTCTGTTTCCTGCGCTTCCCTTATTCTTTCTGTCTCCTGCGTTTCCCTAGCCTGATTATCATTAGCCTGGATCCTTAATTTTTTCTATTTCTTGCGCTTCTGCTGCTACACGGCGTCTTTCCGCGCGTTCATCTCTTTCCATCTTTTGTTGGTTTTCAACGAATGCTCGCAACTCATCTCCTGAGTAAACCTAGATCACGAGCGACGCTCACAAGTTGTTCAATAGGGGTGTTCTTTTCTTCCGCCATTATATCTCTTTTTTTTTTTTGAACAAGATTTTATAACTACGACAGCCAAACTGATGGTTACCGACACGAGTGACGTAATAGCACAATCCTATGAATGACAATATTAGCCTGGACAACGTAGTTAGTTTTTATAAGACGCCCAGCGCCTGACCCAACTATGAGAGCGAATTATAGGCAATCTGTGCGAAATAAGTACTCTGGGGCTGAAATGCCAAGCCTAGTATTAACTATCTTGGAAGCAATGCCAAGCCTAGTATTTAACTATCTTGGGAACATACAGTAAGACAACCCCTTTGTCTTAGGATTACATAACTTGAATCCCACCCAGCTTCCTCTCTGAGAAGTTGAACAATTATAATAAATGGGCCAGAATATCCTGGCAAGCTCGCCAATAAATTGTCAACCTCGGTGTAATGTCAGTGGAGGAAGGACTAGCGCACAGCCCAAAAACACTCACAGCTTGCTTACGATCTCATTCATATATCATGCATTCGTCACATCAAACCACTAGTGAAGTCTATAACTTTACTACACATGTTCATAGAACGAAACATCAATGCATATGGAATCAAACAAAATAAAACATTCTCTCTTTCCTGAACTTCACAAAATCATTTATCTAAAACATCATTAACTAACCCGGGTATTAAACAGATTTCTACTTTACCTGGCCAGGTGATCTTAACTATTCACGAATCACTGTCTTTTCTTTTCTTTTCTTTTTCTTTTCACTGTCACTTTCACAACACGACACAACTGCTGGCACTGGTTTTGGTCTGATGGCGCCTGGTCAGGTGAGGACTGTTGGCGTTGGGTCTGTGGTTCTGCTTGGCGAAGTGACGCTGCCAGGTATGAGGTCGAACCCCCGTTAGGATAGAACAGTGACTATCAACATCGATCTGTTCTCCTTTCTTTCTTCCTGCATAACGCATTACTCTCTCTCTCTCTCTTCTAGTCTGCTCTTATCAAATGGACATGGTTGCTTTTCTTTCTTTTTTCTTTTCTTCTTTTCTTCTTCATTAGTTAGCAACTCTCTCTCTCTCTCCACATCTCTCCTCAGTCCTTCCTCTGCAGACTATCTCATGCTAATCTCTCACTTGGTTCTCTTCTCTCCTCCCCTCATCTCTCTGCTTTCTCTCCTCCGAGATTACACTCAGACCTCTCTCTCTCTCTGTCTCTCTGTTCGTTCTCCCCTCGTTTTCCCGTCTCTCACTCTCACCCTGCTTCTATTCGTTCCGATCTGTCCAACAAGGGCGGTGACCATTGGCAGTATTTTACCCCCTGACACCCGAAGTTTGCTCCCTCTAATTCCATTGGATATTCAAATCATGACAGTCACGCCTACACAACCTTTCTCTCTGTGGTGGTCAATCGTCATTTAATTTATAGCTAGATTTCACCCCCACCACACACTACCTTCCCCCTTCCCTACTTAATCTGGCGCCGTTGGCTTAAGTCGTGGGCACTGGTCAGTGTAAATTGGCCGATGAGTCTGAGTAGGCGCTACGACTCGTCTCGCTAGACATCGAGCGTCGGTTTAAAGCTGATTAGTCCGTCTAGCCGGACAGACCGCTCTGTGAAGCCTCTCCCCTATGCTTAATTGGCCGGATCCGAACCATGGGCCCGTCTATGTGGCGCCCAGAAATGTTTGAGTTTTGGACTTATGTCCAGTTGAAGTGGCCGCGACGGACCACACTTTGGTTGTGTTGAATTTTGACCGTGACAGTGTGTGTGTGTGTGTGTGTATGTGTTTGTGTGTGGTGTGTGTGGTGGTGTGTGTGTCCACCGTATATTTTATATATTGATTTGTTGAAACTGTAAAGTGCCCTGGCCCTACATTGTTAGATGGGAGCTAGAGAAATTATTCTGATTATTATCATTATGATGATGAGATGATGATGATTATTATCATTTATACATGAGTTCAACAATTCTAATGCTATGTACACCTTTTAAGCACCATGATGAACAGGATAGAATTTCTCTAGTGTTTGCTTACCCTCCCCACCGCCCCACCCCCCCTACCCCCCCCCTCCCACCCCTCCCAGGCACACACCTGTGAATTTTTAGGGGGTGAAATCAGAGCATCGTAATTGGATTTCTTTTTTCGGTCCAGTAGACTTTTACATAACAGAACTTCTTTCCCCCTAAGATTCATATCTGTTTTATGAAAATACTGGTGAATCACTGATGTCTGATCCCCTGTTTTTTCAACAGTAAATTTCTTACAGGTAACTGAACATGTGATGGAGAGAGTGTCTGATGGTAGTGGAGCTGATAACATTGTTTCCTGGAAGGGAGAGTTGTGAAATGTGCTATAAAGATTCAGTGTCGGGCTATTCATGAATACCGAAGGACCTCGAGTTTTGACAAGAGGTTGTGTGTTTGTGTGTGTGTGTGTGTGAGAGAGAGAGAGAGACGAGAGAGAGTGTGTGTGTGTGTGTGTGTGTGCGTACATGCATGCAATGTTTCAGTCATCATTTATCACCCAATAGACATGCAGTTTTCAGGGGTTTTCACCAGTTGTATTTATCATGAACAGATCTAATTTCCTGAATTGTAACATATGATGCTAAAGACATTGATACAAAAGCATTTTATATACTAAAAGTTTCTCTGTTCATTGATTGAAAGTTTTACTTTTCAGTCCTTGCATCTTAAATTTGTTGTCTCTGTTAGTGACATCATATATTTTATGAAATAATGTTTGATCTTACCGGTATTGTATTGAGCTTTTGTATGCCAAAGAAGATCTTAAAAATCGTTGCGGTAGTATAGCTAAATAACATACAGTAGCTAGATGCATCCCCCTGCCCCAGTTAGCTAAAACAGTACAGTAGCTAGATGCATCCCCCCGCCCCAGTATAGCTAATAACAGTACAGTAGCTAGATGCATCCCCCTGCCCCAGTATAGCTAATTACAGTACAGTAGCTAGATGCATCCCCCTGCCCCAGTATAGCTAATAACAGTACAGTATCTAGTGCATCCCCCTGCCCCAGTATAGCTAATAACAGTACAGTAGCTAGATGCATCCCCTGCCCCAGTATAGCTAATAACAGTACAGTAGCTAGATGCATCCCCCTGCCCGTAAAGTCCCCCTTTAAAATGGTTCTCATTTTATCAGTGCATGCTGTATGCCAACCCAACTCTTTTGATTCATTTAAGTATTTACCTCCAGCACGAATCTGGATTAGGCGACATGAGTTCTTTGATTGGCCGTTTCTCCAGGAGGAAACAAATACTAAAAGAAAGTTTAGAGATGGCAGCATAAGCAAGGTTGTTCAGGTGACAGAGAAGAAACGACCTTTATTTGTCCTTAAATCCTGGTTTGTCCATACATGTGGTGAGAACTTAGCAGTTTTGTTGTTGTTGTTGTTGTTTGTTGTGTTGTTGTTGTTGTTTGTTTTGTTGTTGTTGTTTTTTTTTTTTTTTTTTGGGGGGGGTATTTGGTTTGGTGTGTGTTTGTTTTTTGTTCTCTAAGTGTTAAACGAAAATAAGAAAAAAAGGAACAAAGTGTGTTTAAATGGATTTTGATTCTACCAATGCAGATGGCTTTGTTGGCATTATTGATAAAGGGTGTATAGATTGGCAGGTTGAATTGAATTCAGTCTAGAAAGTATGCAGTCAACTTCTTTCAGATAAGTAGAAGTATATGCACCACTATGAGCTCATTACTTGGAATATTCTTGTGTGTACAGGAAAGACAGATGATAGACTGAATCACTGCTGGTGATGCTACAGAAGTATTGGACCATCTGGACCATTACTGGACCTCAGCGTTAAAGGACCACCAGCGTCATTATTTGACCAGCCTGGTGCAGTGATGGACCCAACTTCACAGTGCTGCCCCTGTGAGTGTAGGTCCTCTGTTGCCAGTATTTTAACCCTTTCAGATCCACTGTTTTAACCCATGTTTGACCGAACACTGCGTCAAGTTCACTCCAAGGCAGCCATTCAGATTTCTACTGTAAGAACAGAGAGCGTTTTAGAGCTTGCCACAGTTTTCAGATTCTAATCAAAAATACATTTTGAGCACTTTGCTTTTTTGTGACTAATAAGTATTGGGTATGATTAGCAATAAAAAGCTGATTTTTTTTCACCCAGAGATCACTTAAGTATTATGATATTCAGACAGTAAAACCGAAATCATTATTTCATATTTGTAAAGTCCAAATTGGCTTGTGAAAATAAAGCACTGTGCTGTAAAGTTATCCGTTTCTATTTAACAGGCTGAATTTTTTGTGCTGAATATGTGCTGATGAAACGCAGACTAATTGCTTTCAGACTACCATAACCAGACTTAACCCTTACGACAGAAGTCGCGCCACAACCTTTTGTCCCTTGATGGGGTGTCACGACATATGACGCGCTCTAGGGTGAGCCTTGCAAGCCTAATTTCACCGAACACACACAGATACGAAACTATGGCTCAGGGACAAACTATTTTGCGTGAATGACTAAACAAGTCCTGGGACATAGATTTTCAGCATTTCAGCTTGCTTTATAGTTAGTAGCAGCTTGTAATAGCCTGACTCGACTCGTCTGGCAAACAACAATGGCAGGGCCCAAAGGAGAACATGATAGAATTAGGAACTTGTTTGAAGATGTTTTTGCTGAATTTGTTGTAGGAAAAGCAGGTGAAGAAGAAGTTATGGACATTTTGAATGAAATGGGTGTGGTGAGGGATAGTTTTCATTTAGATCAAGCACCATCTAATTGTGGTTTTGAGATCGACATGGACAGTGACTGGATGAGTCCCTAAGGGTGAGGGGAATCTCAACATGCCATTCAGTGGGGAAGAAAAACTCAGTGTAGCGCTTCCAGATGATCCTAAACCTTTCAAACATAAACAGCGACAGTGTGGGGTAACTATTACATTTGTTGATAGTGACCATTTTTTTGGTGTTTTTTGTGTTATCAGCACATGATTTCAATGTAAAAACTGAACTGTACTTTATTGATTCTTACCTGGATTACCTGCATGGAAGACTGGTATAATCCACACTGAGTTTCCTTTGAAAAAGGTTGTAACTCATTTCTGGATACTGTGGAACATCATAGACTGGATTATTTGTGAACAAGCTCTTGAAAATGACAAACAGGATGTGCCACCTGTTTTCACCTGTTACTTTCACATTCTGGACAAGTAAGCACCTAATCAAACACTCACAAGCACGCCAGTTCTGTTTTATATTATTCTTTATTCAGTTACTAACAATTTTTATTCTGCATGTAATGTTCAAATACTAACTGTTGAAAACTTATGTATATTATACAAACATAACTGTTCATTTCAAACTTTCCTTCTATTAATTCACCAGACAACAGGCTTAATAGTGCATTGTTGAATAACCAGTGTAAGGGTTAAAGTGCAAAAAATTAACATTATTGCAGAAATAGATGTTAGGCTTAATGAAATACATATTTGTTTACTTATTAACAGCAAAATTAACCCGAAGAGTGCCTTTAAGCCGTCAGCTGACGCCGAAGTAAAAATGCTTTCCCAGTGTCTATGGGCCGTCCACTGATGTCATGCATTTTTCTTGAATTTTCATTCGTTACTATTTCTATTAACAGACTTAAATAGAGTGGGCGTAGTAAGCCTTATATGTCTGTAGTATTAAAATGATATGCAAATGACCACACGTGAGGGGAAAGTCCATTTATTCTCATCACTGACTGGATGACCAGCCAGCACTTCGTCTCGCTTGCAAAGATGGCAGCGCAACCTTCGACAAGCGTAGCGACCAAATCAACGTATTTACACAGCTGAGCAGGCTCTGCTAATCATTTTTGACAAAGACAATAATCTTTTATTCAACGACTTACTCGAGAATGAAGGTGAGATGATGATAGTGATAGAATTGCCGACCATATTCGTCAGTTATTGAGTCGGGCTGTGTGATCTCAGTGTGTGTTCAGCTGATGGCTTGCCAGCGTCGAACGAGCTAGCCTAGTGTGTACTCTGCACTGTGTGCCAGTGGCCAGTGATGTATAGTCAGCGCGAGAGGGGAGCGCGGCCTGCTCGCGGCGTGACATGGGGCAGAGGGAAAGGCAGGGGAAGAGGAAGAGTGAAAGAGAGGGTTGAAGTCCAGCAAGGGGCGTGGTGGGGGGAGGGGAGCGTGGTCGTGGACTGACCTGTCTGCATAGAGTGTGAGCGTCTTGATAGACTTCTAAACTGTTTTGCTTTCATTTACAGGTGTAGTGTGACAATACAAACTTTATTTTCAACTTTTTTGCTTTGTGTTCTTTTTGGATGTGAAGCTGTAGTGGTAAATACATGTTTTTGATCATGCAAAAAAATCTATCCAAATCTAAATGCCTAAATTTTTTTATTATCAAAATTAAAACAAAAGAAGCCCAGATTCAAAATCTTAATTCAATTTCCTTCAAAAATCATATATATTTTCATTTTTATATCTTTTGTAGTTTCTGAGCTAGAATTTTTTGTTAATTATTACCCCCAAATCATTAGATTTCCCTGGCACTGGGAAAGCCTTTGTTTGTAACATTTTCAGGCAGTGCACAGGTTAAGATAATGTTGCACTGAAATCAGTCCATTGGTGAGGCTGCAACTGGAATAAGTGAGATTGCCACTTGCATAGCTACTATTTCTCATTCTGATTATTTGAAAGCAATCATTTACAAACAAATGAGTTAAGTACAGACTCTTTTTTCTTCATGCATATTCTCAATTTTCAACAGCATTCAATGCGATAGTCACATGAATTCTGTGAATCGATCTCATTTCTGCACCTCAGCCTGTGCTTTGAAAGTAGACCAAGCCATAAGTGGTTTTTGCTCAGTATAATTCACGGTTCTTCAGATTTCAAAATGAAGTGTCCAGTTCAAAACAAATATCTCACCTTTTTCAGTGTTTTGGAATAGTTCTTCGCTGGTCCTCAATTTCACATTAACCTTTCCCGTACCCGTGGGTCCCCATGGACCCACAGGGGTAATTTTTAATTGATAAAAAAATAGTTTTAAAGCTGTCTTCACTGAATTTTATGACTTTGTCAATATACCATAGCCCCACTTATGTACCAAAATTTCTTTGTGTTTGTCAAAAAACAAAAGAGTAAACAAACAACAAACGTCCCAGTACGTCGTGGGTCCGAGCGGACCCATACTTTCAAAGAACAAACCTTGAGCGCCGTACGTCGTGGGTCCGAGCGGACCCATGCTTTGAAACAGAACAAACCTTGAGCGCCGTACGTCGTGGGTCCGAGCGGACCCATGCTTTGAAACAGAACAAACCTTGAGCGCCGTACGTCGTGGGTCCAAGCGGACCCATGCCTTCTAAAGACACAGAAACTGAACCTCCCGTTCGCAATCCATTTCCCGCAAAGCGCTAGCCTCAGCAGAATGGCTGACATCACTGACATAAACACGCGACTGCTGCGCATGCGCATGTGGCCAAATTTTGCTACAGTGGCGGAATCGCTCTCTCCACGTGTCTCTGGGACTGCAAGTCCGACGTCGAATTCATCAGATCTGCTTTCTAAATAATAATAATGAATATTTATATAACAGACGCCCAGAAGACTGCTCTTGTGCTTTACAAAAATGACAATACATGTATACATGACAACTAACGATTTTGAAAGCAGAGGTGCAGTGACCAATTCATCAGAGTACACTACTGTGTTTTGGATTGTAGGCCTACACACTACTTGTAACGGTACTGTATGAGATACCGACGTCTCTTTTTTTTTTTTCTTACCAGCAGCAGGCCAGACCTGGTAACATAAACATCCTCCTGGTGCTCCAGCTTCTGTAGGCCAGTGTGAGTGGTGTGCGCGCGCGCGCGCAGTGCGCGTGATTGTGAGTGTGTCGTGTGCATGCGGACGCAAACTTGCCTAATTTCACCATTATATTGTCTGCTACATACATGGAAATAAGTTAGCATTATCCACCTAAAAATCGAATTTCCTTTCAGTTCATTCAACCCTAACATCGCAAATGGCGAAGATATTGGAGAGGGTAACGAAAGTTATCATCTGACGACTGTGTTGATCATTTTCGTTTGTCTACACTACATTGACATCCCTCAAAATTTTCATATTTGTAATAGTTTGGATGAAAGTGTCCCACGGACACACTTCTAACGAAATGGGAACATCCCAGATTTTAATAGGTTCCTATGTTTAGTTTTTTCCAATCTCTCTCTCTCTCTCTCTCTCTCTTGCTTAGAACAAACTGCTCCCTACCAATTTTTTCTCACGACACAACGACCAAATGTTCCTCTTCCACGTAACCACTGCTGTTAGCAGGGGCGGATTATGGTGTTGACATGGGGGGGGGGTGGGGGGGGGGGGGGGGGGGGGGGGGTTTGGAAAGGAATTGGAAGGCGCGAAGCCTGAGCATCTAGGGGGTCGGGGGCATGCCCCCTGAAATTTTTTTTTTTCAAGGTCAAAATGGTGCAACTGGTGCTAATGGGACTTTGAAAAAGGGCTCTGTAATAACTCCAAAACAGTCAAGAAAAATGAACGATTTTAAAAAGAACATAGTTAAAGAACATTTGTAGTTGAGACTTTGGTTCAAAATGGCCTTTTCTATTTTGGTGACGAAGCAACTTTTTTGATAATGACAAATTCTCATAGAGAACAGCAGCGAGCTGATACCAAACAGGTTCCATCTTTAAGGAGAATCACCAGTGGGTCAGTCTGAAAACTTCTTTGGTATAACCCTCTCAGTAAACCTAGGTGACGACATCCATTCACAAGGTTTCGAGACAGGTTGGGTTTTTTGGGTGTTTTTTTACAAGTCTTAGAGAATTAAAAAAAATTTTTTTTTTTTTGACAGCCGGGGGGGGGGGGGGGGGGGGGGGGGTGTGTGTTTCCGTGCAACTGGGAAACCCCCCATAATCCGCCATGGTTTTGCAATCGCCTTTTACATAAAAACAAAGGCGACTAGATATGAGCGCAAGCACTAACAGTACCTGTGGGGTCGCAATGACATTTTTCCCTGTGTGTGTGTGTGTGTGTGTGCGGGGCGTGCGTGCGTGCGTGCGTGTGTTGCGTGCGTGCGCGTGTGTGCGTGCGTGTTTTGTGTAAGTGTGTGTGGTGTGTGTGTGTGTGTGAGAGAGAGAGAGAGAGAGAGAGAGAGAAGAGAGAGAGAGAGAGAGAATGTGAAATTTGGCGAGTGATTTCTCAGCCTACTGAACAAATTTAAGTCTCTGTACTAAACCCATAAACCATTGTTGACAAAATGTACTTGTGTGTGTGTATGTTTTCCCCCGTTACAGAGTGCAGTGAGTGGCCTTTACATTCTGTGTGTGAGACATATTGTTAGAGTGTTCCGTGTAAATTCTTCACTGGAGGCTCTCGTTATTGAAAATTAGGCTGAAACTATTTTTAGTATGCTAAAGAAGCATCAAGTCGGATGCATGTAGGCCTACAGTCACTCCAAAACACGCGCTCCCTCTCTTCTATGCCCATATTTTGTTAAGTCCACCACAAGCACACTTTCCTCTCATACATATATCCGTACATACTTGCACTCAAGATATGCACTATCATACACTGACTGACGAACATACCTGCATGCACGCACGCACATACACATGCACTCGCATACACACAGCAACACACATACAACTTGAAAACGACACACACACACACACACACACGCACGCGCGCGCGCGCACACGCACGCACACACACACACACGCACACGCACACGCACACACACACACACACACATACACACCAGCGCATTTTCATTTTGTGTGTCACAGCTGGTTTGATTACCACAACGTGTGAGTGGAGTGATGTTCAAAAGCCAGATGTGTGCCTGAGTGAATGTGTGCTGGCATGCGTGTACACATTGTCACCTCGATCGATGGTTTTTCACATTACCAAGCATTTTGAAACAAACAATAAAGTTCATTCTCTTGCACGAAAACTCTGTTGCTGCTTATAAAAAGACGAAAACTCTGTTGCTGCTTATAAAAAGACGAAAACTCTGTTGCTGCTTATAAAAAGAATACTATTCCAATCCTCTAAAAAAATATGACTTTCTTAAATTCCGTACACAAACACAACCTACGGCAAGGCTTTGTTCCTTCATGAAAAAAGCATGGGTCCATGCAGACCCACGACGTACGGCAAGGCTTTGTTCCTTCATAAAAAGCATGGGTCCATGCGGACCGACGACGTACGGCAAGGCTTTGTTCCTTCATAAAAAGCGTGGGTCCATGCGGACCCACGACGTACGGCAAGGCTTTGTTCCTTCATAAAAAAGCATGGGTCCATGCGGACCCACGACGTACGGCAAGGGTTTGTTCCTCCATAAAAAGCATGGGTCCATGCGGACCCACGATGTACGGCAAAGCCTCTTTCCTTCACTAAAAGCATGGGTCCATGCGGACCCACGATGTACGGCGCGCAAAATTTTAGGCAACGTACGGGAAAGGTTAAAATCAGTGTTGCTTTATCACAACTGACTGTGATTTTCAAGTCAACCATGTCTGCATTGTTGACATCGAGCTTCAAACTTTTTCACAAAAATAGATTTATTACTGCTCAAAAGTTACGATGGACTCAAAAATAGGCCTGTAACTTTGACATAAGTTAGATTTCCAAGTGAATCTGCTGTTTCAATGAAATTCAAACTTACCCTGCTGCTGCCATTGACGTAAGTTAGATTTCCAAATGAATCTGCTGTTTCCACGAAATTCAAACCTACCCTGCTGCTGCGATTGCTTGACGGTACCTCCACTATTTCCAGCGACCCATTTTGTTTCTTGTTTTTTCTTTTCTTTGTTTTCATTTGTTTGTTCATTGTTTTAAACGTCCAGTCAGAAATTATTTTCACAGTGTATCTGGGCAAATTTTCATCAGACTCGTGTTGCATCATGGCTGCTTGCAGTGATGTAGACGTTGTCAAGTGTGTGACATGTACACAAGGTTTGCTCCTTATCAGAATGATGGTGCTCTTTGGGTACTCATGGACGTGCATCATCGAGTGTTTGAGCTTCCCTGTGATACTGTGGCTGGCAGTCCCTACTTGCATATGCATATCTTGTCAATTTGGGTAAAATTGCACAAATATTTCCAGCACCAACAGTTGTGACACTCGCCGTCTTTAAACCTTGTAGCTGTGATGTTTCTGAAACGGTTCTCGCTCCTGCTTTTGTGGGATGTAAGAAAATGAATAATGTTTTGAAATCTATGATAGGTTTTCTGCCCCCTTGTCAGAGGCCTCAGTCTTTTAGTAATCTCCCTTGGTTTAAAACAGAAATGTGGACTGGAGTGTCATGGTGGAAGTATAGCAACACCAATGGTGAAAGAGTGAAGTGTTTTATGTATTTTTCAGTTTGACTGTGGGCCGAAACTACGCTCGGCAAAACAACAAAAAAAAAATTTGATTTGTTACCCCAGAGCTTCGGTCCTTGAGTATCAGAGTCATCACATTGGTTGCATGGAAGAACAAATCACCATTTGGTGTCATTGGCTCTTAACCATTTAAGAGTTGCTAGAAACAAGAGTCGACTCCAATTGCGTTGAAGACATTGACTTATTCCTCTTCTTCAGTGTTCCTGATGAAGAGATTGATAAATGTTTTGCAGCTACGTTTGTCATATTTTCAATTTTGTTGAAGAGATTGACAACAATAGTGGTAGTGCTCATAATACCACCAAGGCTGCTGATCTAAAAGAATGCACAGGTTTAACCCAGCTCCGTTTACGAAAGAGCAGGCCATTGTGTGCCAGTGGATATAGATGACACGGACATTAACATATGCACACTGGTGTGGCTGATTCTTCAAAGTTATGAAGTTGGCTGCCCTAAAGATGTAGAAGTAGAATGCCAGTTGAACCAGTTATGAAGTGGGGAGAGAGGGACTAGAAACAGGATTGAACCAGTTATGAGGTGGGGAGACGGATTAGAAACAGGATTGAACCAGTTATGAGGTGGGGGGGGGGGGGGTGGTGGTAAGAAACAGGGTTGAACCAGTTATGAGGTGGGGAGAGGGCTTAGAAACAAGATTGAACCAGTTAGGAAGTGGGGAGAGGGATTATAAACAGGATTGAACCAGTGTTAGTTTGCATCTGATGCTTTTTGTTTGAATGCAGCTGAGTGAATGTTTAGGTGAACACCTGTCTGTGTGTGCTAGTGAATGTTCAGGTGAACACCTGTCTGTGTGTGCCGTTTTCTGTTGTGCAGAATGGATGGGTGTGTTGGTGTAGCTTTATTTCATAATCAGAATGGATGGGTGTGTTGGTGTAGCTTTATTTCATAATCAGAATGGATGGGTGTGTTGGTGTAGCTTTATTTCATAATCAGAATGGATGGGTGTGTTGGTGTAGCTTTATTTCATAATCAGAATGGATGGGTGTGTTGGTGTAGCTTTATTTCATAATCAGAATGGATGGGTGTGTTGGTGTAGCTTTATTTCATAATCAGAATGGATGGGTGTGTTGGTGTAGCTTTATTTCATAATCAGAATGGATGGGTGTGTTGGTGTAGCTTTATTTCATAATCAGAATGGATGGGTGTGTTGGTGTAGCTTTATTTCATAATCAGAATGGATGGGTGTGTTGGTGTAGCTTTATTTCATAATCAGAATGGATGGGTGTGTTGGTGTAGCTTTATTTCATAATCAGAATGGATGGGTGTGTTGGTGTAGCTTTATTTCATAATCAGAATGGATGGGTGTGTTGGTGTAGCTTTATTTCATAATCAGAATGGATGGTGTGTTGGTGTAGCTTTATTTCATAATCAGAATGGATGGGTGTGTTGGTGTAGCTTTATTTCATAATCAGAATGGATGGGTGTGTTGGTGTAGCTTTATTTCATAATCAGAATGGATGGGTGTGTTGGTGTAGCTTTATCTATCGATGATGGTGTTGTGTACTTATTCATATCAGAATGGATGGGTGTGTTGGTGTAGCTTTATTTCATAATCAGAATGGATGGGTGTGTTGGTGTAGCTTTATTTCATAATCAGAATGGATGGGTGTGTTGGTGTAGCTTTATTTCATAATCAGAATGGATGGGTGTGTTGGTAGCTTTATTTCATAATCAGAATTTTCGTCATATTTCTGTTTTAATTGTGGGGACTCGCAGATTTCACCTGAAGACCCATAGTTTTTATCAACATAGGGTCCCACAAACCCTCACATTTAAATGGTATAATGAGCGCGCACACTCACACACACACACAGACACACACACACACACACACACACACACACACACACACACACACACACACACACACACACACACACACACACACACACACACACACACAGTGAACATGTTAGAGCTTGAACATTACAGGTGAGTGTTCCCTATATATGTGTGCAGAGACTGGAATCACTGAGGCCTACCAAGGAAGACCCCCATCTAGCTGTCGGCCATTTAGTCTTCCGGGTCACTGATACCCCAGCCCCAGTTGGACCATTCGTGAGTTGTATTGACGCTAGACCCTACGGCAGACCAGTCTTCTGAATCAGTCGTATTGCAGCTGACTTAAGATGTGATTCACTGATCCTTCAGTCCATGTCAGATTGCTCACCTGAGTTACAGTTAGTACGTCCCATGTCTGAACTCCCCGAGTCATTGTCAGTAGAGCCCATGTCGGATAAGATCGCTCACCTGAGTTACAGTTAGTACGTCCCATGTCTGAACTCCCCGAGTCATTGTCAGTAGAGCCCATGTCGGATAAGATCGCTCACCTGAGTTACAGTTAGTACGTCCCATGTCTGAACTCCCCGAGTCATTGTCAGTAGAGCCCATGTCGGATAAGATCGCTCACCTGAGTTACAGTTAGTACGTCCCATGTCTGAACTCCCCGAGTCATTGTCAGTAGAGTCACCAACACTGCAGCTTGTGTCTGGGCCGTCTTTAGAGTCGCTGATCGTGCCGCCCCTGTCAGACCCACGCCCAGACTCCCTGAACGTCAAGGCCATGTCGGACCAGTCGCCGGGGTCGCTGGTTCTCCAGCCTATGGACGACCCGTGTCCAGAGTCCCTGAATGTCAAGGCCATGTCGGACCAGTCGCTGGTTCTCCAGCCCATGGACGACCACTCCACGGCGTCGGCGCTGCTGTCCCTGACCTCCAGCCACCAGTGTCTGCTGTGCTGCGCCGCCTTCGTGCTGGCCAGCAGTCTGGAGCTGCACATGGCCATCTGTCATGGGGAGGCCATGCACGGCGACCTCCTGGACGCGCTCACCGCCAGAGGCTGGAGCGCCCTCCAGCGGGAGCAGGTCACGGGGACATGGACTGCGGGAGGAGAGGGGCCGAGCCGCGCTTGAGTGATGCGGCAGGCAGCGGAAGCTTCTCCTGGTGCGACAGTCTGAAGGCAGAGGACCTTATTCCGGCAGGCATCAAGCCCTCCGTGTGTTGCCAGAGACACCAGACTCTCTGTCAGGCTGCCAGGTCGGAGGGAAACAGCCTAGCTGTCTCCTCCAGCAGACTCCCTGTGCAGGACAGGTGCAGCAAAGGTCAGGCTCAAGCCCGTCATTGCAGCGCTCATCAGTTCGTTACCTCATGTGAAGAGAAGCAGCATGCATGTGGAGAGTTCGCCGACGGCAGTAGCGGACAGCGCCACGCACAGGTTCATGTTGACGCCAGGCAGCTTGTGTGCGAGGTGTGCTGTGAGGTATTTGACGACGACGACTTCTTTCAGATGCACAGGCTGGCGCACTCGGATCAGAAGCCGTTGCTGTGTGAGGTGTGCCAGGAAGCTGTGGGCGGGGTGGAGGCCTTGAGGGCCCACATGCTGACCCACAGAGGCCAGGACACTGGTGAGGAGACACGCCACTCCGTGGGAGGAAAGGGCACAGCACACAGTGCGGTCGTCACAGACAGCGCTGTGAAAGGAACCTTCCCATACAGCGCACAGAGTGTGGTGGTCACAGGTGAGGCGTTGAGTAGGATTGTCACAGGGGGTGCACAAAGTGCAGTCAGCACACACGATGCACCCAGGACAGTCCTCACGGGTGATGCACCAAGCGTCATCCTCACAGACAGTGCATCATGTGCAGTGCTCACAGACAATGCACAAAATGCAATTCTCACAGACAATGCACACAATGCAGTCCTCACAAGCGATCCACATAGTGCAATCCTCACAGACAGTGAATCATGTGCAATGCTCACAGATGATACACATAGTGCAATCCTCACAGACAGTGAATCTTGTGCAATGCTCACAGACAGTGAATCATGTGCAATGCTCACCGACAATGCTGACAGTGCAGTCCTCACAGGCAGCGCATCAAGTGTCGACCTCACCGACAGTGTACCAAGCGCTGTCCTCACAGAAGATTCACACAGCGCCATCCTGACAGCCGATGCACAGAGCGCTGTCCTCGTAGACAGCGCACAAAGGGCAGACCGCAGGAAGAGGGCCCAGAGGGCGGAGCACAGACCCTACGTGTGTTCCCACTGCGATGTGGGTTTCAAATGGGCCAGCAACCTCCAACAGCACATCAAAACGGTGCACAAAATCGGCAGGTCCTTCGTGTGTGACGTGTGCGGCGCCGTCTTCTTCCTGAGCGGCCACTTGAAGTCCCACAAGCGCGTCCACTCCGGAGAGAAACCCTACCTGTGCAAGGTGTGCGGCAAAGGGTTAACCCAAGTCAGCGCCTTGAAGGCCCACCTTAGAACCCACACGGGGGAGAGACCGTACGTCTGCGACATCTGCGGAGCAGCTTTCAGTCAGTCGGGCACCTTCACGGTGCACAAGAGAATCCACACCGGGGAGAAACCCTTCGTCTGCACTATCTGCACAGCGGCCTTCAGCGAGAAGAGCAAGCTGAACAAACACATGCGGGTGCACACAGGCGTGCGGCCTCATGCGTGCGAGGTCTGCGGGGCGGCGTTCGCCGACTTGAGCACGTTGTCCAAACACAAGGTGGTCCACTCCGGCCGCAAGCCCTACACGTGCGACATCTGCGGGCAGACGTTCGCTCGCACAGGGGGCCTGACCCAGCACAAGAGGATCCACACGGGAGAACAGAGGCTGAGGAAGAAGACCCCTAAAGCTGAGCCCCGGCAGCGCTGCCCGTACTGCCACGTCACCTTCAGCTACACGGCCAACATGAAGAGACACGTGCGGCAGTTTCACCAGTAGGGCAGGACTTGTGGGGGAGGGGGGGGGGGGGGTCACACCCTCCTGGGAGGGTCAGTTCCCTGTTGGCATGGAGAAGCCAGAAGGAAGATCTCACCGGTGATACTGGGCTGACCGGAACCTCGGACCCCCCAGCCAGGCTTTATTTCTCATCCCATGAAGAGACACGCGCGGCGGTTTCATCAGTAGGGGCAGGGCACGGTGAGGGTGGGTATGGGGGGTGGGTGTGTGTGTGTGGGGGGGGGGGGGGGGGGGGGGGGCCAACACCGCCCTCTGGGAGGGTCACTTCCCTGCCAGCACGGAGAGGCCTGAAGGAAGACCTTGACA
This sequence comes from Conus ventricosus, assembly GCA_018398815.1. Taxonomy (NCBI): domain Eukaryota; kingdom Metazoa; phylum Mollusca; class Gastropoda; order Neogastropoda; family Conidae; genus Conus; species Conus ventricosus. Next base: position 3,559 of record JAFLJL010001442.1, on the reverse strand, counting down.
ATGATGCTGCACTGACCCGAACCTTGGACCTCCAGCCAGGCTTTATTTCCCGGTTCATCCATGGCTGATCTTTGCTTCACAGTGCCAAATTCACTAACAGACAGACTTCTTTGTTCTTTACATTTTCATCATCATCATTCTCTTGCCCATGATGGGCGTAGAGGAGAGATGAGAGACACTCTCGAAGCCAGAAGTGTCTTTACATTTTATTGTGATTAAAAACCAATTGACTATCAAAGTTCTGTAGAACTTCACATCAAATTATGGATAACTCCAGCAGTGTAAAGCATCTCTGGAGGGACGTGAAGCACGTTGACGTTTAAGTATCCGGGTTGCCTCGACCTGGATTGCTGAACCCATCGGCCTCATCACCATCTGTGTGGCAACTCTAGATCAGTGGAAGGAGGCATTAGTGGGCTGTGCCCTCACAGAGTGGCATGCCTACAGCAAGAGTAGACCAGCGTGTTCCAAACTCTACATTCTCTCTGTCTCTGTCTCTGTCTCTCTCTCTCTCTCTCTCTCTCTCTCTCTCTCTCTCTCTCTGACAAAAGCTTCAATCGTGATTTGTACAAAGCATACTATTTCTGTTGTTGTCAGCATAGGATTCGCATAAACTGCAACTTTCAGTCTGAAATCATCGTGGCTTTGCATTAGTATTTCTTGTCCGAGTCTGTTGCTGCTTACAATTACTTGCACTGTCGTATAACTGTGTGTTGTTCCGGACTGTGAAGGCATGCATGTCAATAGCAGATATGAAATCTGTCTTCAGCTGAGTGAAACAGCTTCATGTTCTGTTCCCGTGCTTCTTTAGTTCATCATCAATGCACATACAGTATTACAGCAAATCTCAGCGGCATGTGTCTTTTTTAGTGAGTCTGTCAGTTGACCTTTCCACTAATTCCAGACAGTGCATCGTGTTGCCCCCACTCTCTGGCATATTTCATCTCAAAAGATCACCTTTCCTGTCTGGGGGTTCTAGTTTCATACCTTCAGCATCGGTTAATTTGGACCAAAATGGCTTTTAGAATCGAGACATTTTCAGCATTCAGAGATAAACCCACTCCAGCTGTGTGTGTGTTTGTGTTCAGAGCTGCAGAGATGGGGCGGGGTGAGGAAGAGGGAGTGGAGGGAGAGGGGAGAGAAGGAAAGCCAGGGAGAGAGAAAATAGGTAGGGAGAGGGAGAAGGTGTGATTAATTTTGGGAGAGAGGTCAAAGAGAAAGAGAAGTTTAAGAGAGAGAGAGAGAGGGGGGGGGGGGGGTGCGGGTATAGGAAGAGGTACAAGTAGGAGAAGAAAGGTGATAAGAGAGAGAGGTAAGACAGAGGAAGGTACAAGTAGGAGAGAGAAAGGTGACAGAGAGAGAGGTAAGACAGAGGAAGAGCTACAAGTAGGAGAGAGAGGTATGATAGAGAGAGAGGTAAGATAGAGAGAGGGGTAAGATAGAGAGAGAGGGTAAGATAGAGAGAGAGAGAAGAAGAAGAAGAAGAGAAGAAAAAGAAACACCCGAAGGTGCTGGTGAGGACCCAGAGAAGCACTGTCTTCACCTGCCTTTAGAGCAGTCCTGTACCACCCTTGGAGGCCTGCGCTGTGTTGCGATGGGTACAGGCACGCGCAGGACACTCCATTAAGATATCAAGGGACATAACTGCTCCTGAACAGAGGTAAATCAGACTATAGGATGCAGCTCATAACAGCCTTAAAGTAGCATCCCCATGGGTGTACCAGCCCGTATTTCATGACTGCAGAGCCCACCGGCGAAAAACACCACCCTCCAGCTGCCGAGCACACCCCACAGACCCAACCACCCCCTGCCCACGGACAGATGAAGAGCAGTGCCACTCCAGACACAGCCAAGCTTTCGCCATAACGGTCTTAAGTGCCCTCAAGAGAGAATCCAAAGTTGTAGTCTTTCCCTGTGGTCAGTGGGTCTTTCCTCACTGTCACTGGACCTTTCTCCAGGGTCAGCCTAGTTAAGGCAAAGAAGAAAAAGAAACACCCGAAGGTGCTGGGGAGGACCCAGAGAAGCACTGTCTTCACCTGCCTTTAGAGCAGTCCTGTACCACCCTTGGAGGCCTGCGCTGTGTTGTCGATGGGTACAGGCACGCGCAGGACACTCCATTTAAGATATCAAGGGACATAACTGCTCCTGAACAGAGGTAAATCAGACTACAGGATGCAGCTCATAACAGCCTTAAAGTAGCATCCCCATGGGTGTATCAGCCCGTATTTCATGACTGCAGAGCCCACCGGCGAAAAACACCACCCTCCAGCTGCCGAGCACACCCCACAGACCCAACCACCCCTGCCCACGGACAGATGAAGACAGTGCCACTCCAGACACAGCCAAGCTTTCGCCATACGGTCTTATGTGCCCTCAAGAGAGGAGAGAGGTAAGATAGAGAGAGAGGGGTAAGATAGAGAGAGAGGGGTAAGATAGAGAGAGAGGGGTAAGTTAAGGGAGAACAAGCAATTAAGAGCGAAGGAGCAGCCAAGAAGAGAGTAAAGAGGAGGAAAAGTTGGAGAGAAAGTGAGGTTATGGAGAGAGAGGGATTGTGGGTAGGGAGAGAGGGAGAAACAAGGGAGAGGGTGAGGAGGGAAAGGTTGGGCCGAGGGAGAGGTTAGAGACACAAAGTGGGAGAGAACAGAAAGAGGCCAGAATGGCCAGAAAGAGGAAGAGGACACAGAAAAGCACAGGCGAAGGAGAGGGGACACACACACACACACACACACACACACACACACACACACATATAAGCTTGCTGAAGGCTCATTTTGAGAAGCATTTATTTTATTTTATTTTTCCCCATCCACCTACTCAAGCACATACTGTTAGTTAGACAGAATCATCTGCCACTGCAGGTATGAATGCGTATCTCCCCCTATTTCTTCACTCTAAGACATAAGAGCAAGCTTTGTTTATAATTCAATATTTCTTGCAGTCATTGCAACACCAAGCTGCTCTGTAAGTTGCTGGAACGGTGCTCGGTACTTATCCTTGGAATTTATTAGTTTGTTATATATATATATATATATTATATATATATATATATATATATATATATATATATAGGATGAATATGATTAAAAAGCCTAAAATGACTTTAAAAGTGCTCGACCCCTTGGGGAGCAACATTAGTTAAAAGAAGTTAAAAGAGGAATCTTAAAACTATCTACAAATTTGTTTCGAGCGTGTTGCGCTGTCATCAGGATGGCCCTCGGTTTGCCCACCGCCGATGTTATATAGCGTGTGGGCTCCCGTTTGCGGTTGTTTGCACGTGCGGGTTGGCTGCACGTGTTTTGGGGGGCTTTCAGGTTTTTGTTTTGGATGTGTTCACTAACAACGATTTCCATTTATGCCTGCAGTTGTTTACTATTTCTGTTTTGGTGTTTAAAGTTGCTAAGTATGGTTTGCATAGTATTAACCATTTTTCAGTTAAACATAGGTTGCACCTTTTTGAAACATTGCTGTATGGTGATGCTCTTTTTATGATTTTCCAGATAAATTGTAGCTTGTTTTTGCGTCTTTAGTTCCAGATATATTTGTCAGTCTTTTGGTTTCT
>JAFLJL010001441.1:0-22551 GCA_018398815.1 Conus ventricosus | reverse complement strand
CGACCCACCTAGGTGGCGGAATTACTTATTTATTTAGTGTCGTTGCTCTGTTGTCGCCGATCCTCCCTGTTGTGGGGTGTGGTGCGGTTGCACCTTGCCTGGTGTAGTTCAGCTCAACTTCGGTTTGCTTTCTCTCTCTCTCGCTCTAATTCCACCGCCCGTGCCTAGTCATCCTGCAGGTTCTCGGTGCCGTACCTTCTCTCGGAACGTCTGTCAGCGCCTCTCGCTGCCTTGTTAACCCTGGCGCACGGGCTTCGTTGCTTGTAGGTGAAGTAGCTCACTCTGTGACGCAGCAGGGCATGTTGGCCGCCATTGCTGAGGAGTGTACTCTTCACTCGAGCGGAATATGCGCTGGGAGCGCTGCTCCGGTTCTTGGTTCTTCAACCGGAATCATCGAATGTACAGTCGGTAGCTTTCAATTCCTGCAGTCGGCCTGTAGGAGAGGGACATCACTCGTCTGTTTCCGCTTCTTCGCCTCTGTCCTCTCGACTGGACAGAGGGTAGAGAGAGTCGGTTGACCCGCCCTCTTCGGGTCACCCAAGGTAGGCTGGTAAGCTTCAGTTTTCGTGGTTTGTTTGTTTTGTTTGTGTTGTAGCCGCCCGTAGGCTTTCTTTGCGCAATTTTCGTTTGGTGTTCAATTGTAAGAGATATAGTGTGTGAGACCTTTTCTCTGGTTAATTCAATCTTAACCTGGCCATTCAAAGTAGTTCAAAAGTCTGTTCGCCTGGTTTAGCATCGTGGTGATGCGGTATTCGTTGGGGAAAGGGAGAGAACTGTGATGTTCAGGGTTGGAACTTGCTTGGCCTCGCCTCGTCGCCCTGTCACATACCGCCGACGCGGTCTGCGCCACCGCTGTTTGTGTGTGCAAGGAGAACGAGTTTTTATGTTCGCGAGCGTGCGTACGCATGATTTGTCGTTGAGCGGGGTTGGGATGTGTGTTGTTTTGAATGTGGCTATAAATGTGACAAATTACGCCATTGAATTATTTTTTGCAAATGTGGTACAGTTATTAAGCGATGGTCCTGTGTTGTTTATTTCCGTAAAAAAGGAAAAAGGTTTAAACGTGAGGAAGTAGGGTGGAGAGATAATTCAGATTTGTTTTATAACCGTTGTTTAATGCAGTCCCTTTTTACCTGCAATCGTGTGAGAAGACTGGATCGATTGGGGTTACGGGGTGCGTTTAATAGACTTCCCCTCGCCCCTCATGCGAGTGGCGGTAAATTTGACAGCAAGGTCAGACGGTACTGACGGCGGTGTCCAGTACCGTCTTCTTCCTCCTTCCTTCTTCCTTCCCTCCCCTTTGTCCTCTCCCCCACTACGGTTGTCCCCCCTTCGGCTTAACCCGAGTACGGACGAGGTGCCACGTGCTGTGTTGAGTGTCACGCTCGGCTGAGACCACGACTGATGGTGCCACGTGCTGGTGAAGGCCACGCGCTGCTGAGACCACGGACGGATGGTGCCACGTCTGGGTGAGACCACACTCCGGCTGGACCGCGGACGGGAGGGTGGCCACGCGCGGTCGAAGGGCCGCGGACTGGTAGAGGAGCCCGCCGTCTGACTGGGCCGGCCCTGACCCCGTCCAGACCTTCCAGTAACAGCGCCACTTTTTCTCCCCCCCCCCCCTCCGGACGCGCCGCTTACTGCCTGCTTGTGAGTCGAGGTGTCGCTTTGAGCGACTCCTGCGAGAACACGAACCCCGGTTCGGAAGCACCTATGCGACAGGGTCTCCCAGTAGGCCTCACAGAGACAGGGTGTGGACGCAACGCCAGGTGTTTAGAAGGGATCGATGCTGTAATGTTTTCTTTATAATTGTTTTAATATGTTACATGTGCTAGAATGCTGTAAAGTGTGATTGTGTAGTCGGCGTATGGTGAAATGTTAATTTATAATCGTGCATGTTGTGGTGTTGGTAGTGCTTGATTGCGATTGTGCATGGTGTGTTGCGTTTGGAGTGCTTGATTGTGATTGTGCAGGTGTGTGTGTTTGGAATGTTTATTTGGCTGGTGTGAATAAATGGGGTGGGTATCGTAATCTTTATGGTGTGGTCTCTTGCGGCGTGTGAGGTCAGTCACTCCCTCACTTCCCACCGAACCGATCCTGTCAGGGCAAAGACCTCCAGGGTCGGCGTGACAATTGTGGGGCCTTCGTCCGGGATGTGAGGGGCTCTGGCTGTCTGCTCTCGCGTTTCCGCAGAGTATCCTGTTTTAGTTGTGTCCTGTTTTGATATGTTAAGGTCAGTTGTCGGGGGGGTCGTGGGTGGTTGCTGGGTGACTCTAGCGTGAAGGGAGTCTGTTGTGCCGAGGGAAATCCGTGGTGAACGCGGAGTCGAGGTGAGACCGTGGGGAGTCGACCGCGTCCAGACCTCCTTCCGCCGGGTACCTCATCGCAGTACGGCGTCAAGTCGGGCGGGCTGGGCCGCACAGTCTTGTCATTCCCTTTTTGATTTAGCCAGTTTTTTGTTTTTTTCTACGGTTATTGAGTACAGGGGTTGTATCGCGGACTCTAGTGTCGCTTTTCCTCTCTCCCGGATTCCGGTCTGCCAGCTTGTTTTTTTTTTCCGGCCAGCCCCACCGCACTGTTGCTCGTGCTGTGGAGCGCGGTGTTGCCAGAGTGGGGGCAGCCGGACATAGTTTTTTTTTTTTTTTTTTTTTTTTTCGGTGAGCCCCACCGCACTGTTGCTCGTGCTGTAGAGCGCGGTGTTGCCAGAGTGGGAGCAGCCGGAACTTGTCCGCACACACGCACACACACACATACACACATATACACACGCCCCTAAAATATTTGGTTTTTTTTTCTAGTGGAATTGTCTTTCCCCTGTATTTGGAAACCGTAGGATATTGTTGTCATGGCGACGTCCGGCGCTGGTGGTATGGCGACGCGTGCGTCGAAGAAGAAGGGTATTCAAAATGTTACTGTAGTCCCTACTATTAGTACCAGTACTTCGACTACGGTAACTTCTACTTATTCCAGTGCTGTAGCAGGTAGTCCAGTGGGTACTTTTACTACCTCTTCGCTGGGGAGTCTTCCTGTCGAGACCCCGACTGGCACTTCCGCTCGGAAGCGCCAGAGCATAGCGAAGCAACTGTGGGCTTCTGTTGGGTCGCAGAGACCGAAACCTTCTCCTCTCCAGGCTTCCCCTCGTAAGGAGCATGCCCCAGAAGACTTTCCTTATGGGAAAGTCAAGACCCAAGGGACGGGTCAGACGGGTCATCCTCCCGTGTCGGGAGTGGTGAACCCCGCCCAGGGACATCACCTCCGTCCTGATGTTTCTGGAGCGACAGCGACGGGAGGATGAGGCCCTTCGTAGGGAAGAGGCTGCTAGGCAGGAAGCCCTTCGTAGGGAAGAGCTGGATAGGATGGAAGCTCTGCGCAGAGAAGAGACTGACAGACAGGAGATTATGCATAAGGAAGAGGCTATTCTTCGTAGGGAGGAGGCTGCCAGACAGGAGGATCGGCGTAGGGAAGAGGCTGCCAGGCAGGAAGCCCTCCGTAGGGAAGAACTAGACAGGATGGAGGCTCTGCGTAGGGAGGAGATGGAACAACTTCTTTCGCGGGCTCCCGCATCTGTAAACCAGGGGGTTAGTCACCAGGCAGGTGATAGAGTCAGAGGCCCAAAGTTAAAGCTTCCAGAGTTCAGACCTAGTGAGGACATTGATATGTTCCTAGAGCATTTTGACAAAGTTGCTAGTTCATACCAATTGTCTGAGGAACAAAAGGCTATGCACCTATTTTCTGGGTTGTCTGGTACTGCAAGGGAGTGTGTGCTCACTCTAAATGAAGGTGCGTCTTATGCAGACATGCAGTTGGCTCTGCGTAAGCGTTTCCACCTTACCCCAGAGACGTACAGGAGGAAGTTCAGGTCCATGAAGAAGAATAACGACGAGACCTTCGTGCAGTTTGGTGATAGGCTGCGCAAAACGCTAGGGTACTGGCGTCAGTTGGCTAAGTTGGAGCTGGAGGATCTGATCCTCATTGAACAGCTCACCAACACTGTGTCCCCAGAGTTGAGGATCCGGATAGGCGAGACGGCACCTCAGGATTTCGCGGCTGCGATTCACACCGCTGAGGTGTTTGCTGAAGCTCGCAGGGCTATGGGCATCGCCCAGATACGGAGAGGAAGCCCTCCACAGGATTTAGTGGCGGTAAGGCGCCGACAACTGCTAGCGAGGTGAACAAGGCAGGCAGTTCATCGGGGATTTCAGCACCCCGGTTTTGTTTTCTTTGTGGTCGTCCTGGCCACATCAGGAAAGATTGCCCTAGAGCCGCTGGTAGTCATGGGGCTAGTCCTTTCCAGCGTCCTCGTGCCTCGGCTAACGTGGGTTCCATCCCAGCTTCTGGTGATTCAGAGTGCCCAGGTGTTTCTCTCTGTTGTTGGCTCCTCCTTGGTTGACACCATCAGGGATTCGGGAGCATCTACACTCTTTGTGGATAAGGATTTGGTTTCCCTGAGGCCCGGCGGGGCGCTAGTTATGATGTGTGCGGGTTGGAGGCTGGTTTTACCTCCACCCGTCCTTCTGTACTTATTCCTATCTCCACCCCCTACTTCTGTGGCGAAGTATGGGCCATCGCGGTGGAGCGACCTCTGTATTCCCTTATCATAGGGAATACTGTCACTTTCGCAGACGGACGCAGTCAGTCCGTGTCTACGGAATCTGCCCGTACAGGCGTGGGTGGGAGTCACCACACGCGCCAAAGCTAAGAAGCAGGAACAGGAATTGCGTCCCGTTCTTCAGCCGATCTCTGACGAGGTTCTGCTAGGGCCGATCCTGCTTCCATTGTTCGTCTTCAGGCCAGGGACTTGGATGTCCAACGCCTGCGACAACTGGTAGATCGTCCCGCTCAGTCTGCCCAACACACCAAGGTGAGCTTCAAGCTCCATAAGGGGATCCTCTTTAGGGTTTTCACTCGGGCAGATCGTGTGGCCAAGCAGCTTGTCGTTCCCCAAAGCTTGAGAGAATCTGTTCTCCGGCAGGCCCACGATTCACCCAGGGAGGTCATATGGGCTCCAAGCGGACTCTCGAGCGAGTAAGACGGATTTCTTCTGGCCAGGGATGAACTCACAGGTTAGGCAGTACTGCCGCAGTTGCGATACCTGCCAACGGACAACGCCTAAGGGTCGCTTGAAGCGTGTTCCCCTAGGGTCAGTGCCACTGGTTGTGGAGTCATCTGGCAAGGTTGGTGTCGACCTGGTGGGACCCATTAATCCACCATCCGATCGCGGTCCCCGCTACGTTTGGGTAGTAGGAGACTCTGCGACTCGGTACCCAGAGGCTGTCCCACCTAGGACTATCGATGCCCCTACTGTTGCTGTGGCTCTCCGGCAGATTTGGACGCGCACTGGTGTGCCCAAGAAGAAGTACGGCCGGAAGTTTGTACTGGAGAGCGATCATCATCCTCTCCAGTGCCTGGACCGATCCGGCCAGTCAGTCGTCGACTCATGAGTTAGGCAGTGGAACTGCAGAGTCACTTTCCGTCATATCAAGGGTTCCTGTAATATGGATGCTGACTATCTTAGCCGCGCTCCGTAGTCAGCACATTGGAAAATCAGTCAGAGGGACACTTCCCCTCAACCAGGTCATATCCCTTTTGGTCTCTGTATCAGGTGTAGTGACAGTTTTCACTTCAGTGATGTTAACGGTAGTGAATCACCAATGGTTCGGATTGTTACTTTCATGGTTGGAAGGTTCGCTTAGTTGTTTGATAAATGTAGTATTATGTATTTCCCTGTGTGATTCTATTGTAGAATGTTTGTATTGGATTTATCGTACTCTGTCGAGCACAGAGAATTGGGTTCGGTCCCATTGTTGTGAATTTGCACATGCGTCAAGGTTCAAAGGAGCACTGTATCTCAGAGAAACAGATGCTTTTAGAAGGGGGGTTTGTCACGAGTTTGTCACGAGGCCTACGACGTTCGACCCACCTAGGGTGGCGGAATTACTTATTTATTTATTGTCGTTGCTGTTGTCGCGTATCCGTCCCTTAGTGTGGCTTGTGGTGCGGTTGCACCTTGCTTGGTGTAGTTCAGCTCAACTTCGGTTTGCTTTCTCTCTCTCTCTCTCTCTAATTCCACCGCCCGTGCTATTCATCCTGCAGGTTCACGGTGGCCGGTACCTTTCTCTCGAACTTTCTGTCTATCGGCCTCTCGCCTGTCTTTTTACCTGTCGCACGTGCTTCGTTTCTTTTAGTTTGAAGTATGCTCACTCTGTGACGCAGCATGGCATGTTGGCCGCCATTGCTGAGGGAGGTTAGCTCTTCACTCGAGCGGAAGATGTCTCTGGGAGCGCCTGCTCCGGTCTTGGTTCTTCACCGTATTCATCGAAAGTACAGTCGGTTACTTTCAATTCCTGCAGTCGGCCTGTAGGAGAGGGACATCACTTCTTCTGTTTCCGCATCTTCGCCTCTGTCCTCTCGACTGGACAGAGGGTAGAGAGAGTCGTTTGACCCGCCTCTTCGGGGTCACCCACGGTAGCTGGTAAGCATCAGTTTCGTGGTTTGTTTGTTTTGGTTTGTTGTTGTTAGCCGGCTTAGTCTTCTCTTTTGCGCAATTTTTCTTTTGTTTTCGAAATTGTAAGAGAAATATTGTGTGAGACCTTTTCTCTGGTTAATTCAATCTTTAACCTGGCCATTCTAAATTACTTCCAAATTCTTTCTCCTGTTTTATGCATCTGGTGATGCGGTAGTCGGTGGGAAGGGAGAGAACCTGGTGATTCAGGGTTGGAACTTGCTTGCCTCGCTCGTCCGCCCCTGTCACATTCGCCGGACTCTTATCTTTCGGCCACCGTCTGTTTGTGTGTGCAAGGAGAACGAGTTTATGTTCGCGAGCGTGCGTACGCATGATTTGTCGTTTGGATGCGTGGTTGGAGATTTGTGTTGTTTTTGAAATGTGGCTATAAAATGTGACAATTACGCCATTGAATTATTTTTGCAAATGGGGTGACAGTTATAAGCGATGGTCGCTGTGTTGGTTTATTTCCTAAAAAAGGAAAAATGTTAAAACGTGAGTGAGAGAAGGGTGAAGATAATTCATATTTGTTTTATAAACCTGTTGATTTAATGCAGTCTTTTACCTGCATCGTGTGAGAAGACTTGATTCGATGGGTTTACTGTGTGCGTTTAATAGACTTCCCTCGCCCATCATGCGAGTGGCTGTTAAGATTTGACAGCATGGGTCAGACTGTACTGACGGCGGGGTTCCAGTACCCTTCTTCCTTCCTCCTTCCTTCTTCCTTCCCTCCCTTTGTCCTCTCCTCCCAGCTACGTTTTCCCCCTCCCGGGGGCTTAACCCGGAGTACGGACTGGATGGTGCCACGTGCTGGGTGAGGCCACGCTCTGGCTGAGACCACGGACTGGATGGTGCCACGTGCTGGGTGAGACCACACTTCGGCTGGGACCGCGGACTGGATGGTGCCACGCGCTGGTCGAGGCCGCGGACTGGTAGAGGAGCCCGCCGTCTTGACTGGCCGGCCCTGACCCCCGTCCAGGACCTCCAGTAACAGCGCTACGTTTTTTCTCCCCCCCCCCCCCCCCCTCCGGGACGCGCTCTTCACTGCCTGCTTGTGAGTCGAGGGTGTCGGCTTTGAGCGACTCCCTGCGAGAACCGACCCGGTTCGGAGCACCTAGTGCGACAGGGTGCTCCCAGTAGGCCTCACAGAGACAGGGGTGTGGACGCACGCCAGGGTGTTAGAAGGGATCGATGCTGGAAATGTTTTCTTTATAATTGTGTATATGTTACATGTGCTAGAATGCTGTAAGTGTGATTGTGTACGTCGTATGGTGAAATTTTATTTATAATCGTGCATGTTGTGGGTGTTGGAGTGCTTGATTGCGATTGTGCATGTTGTGTGCATTGGAGTGCTTGATTGTGATTGTGCATGGTGTGTGTGTTGGAATGTTTATTTTGTGTGTGTGAAATAAATGGGTGTTGTATCGTAATCTTTATTGTGTGGTCTCTTGCGGGGCGTGTGGGTCAGTCACATCCCTTCACTCCACCTAGACCGATCCTGTCAGCGCAGACCTCCAGGGTCGGTCGTGACAGTAGGCAAAACGTGCTGGCAACATTTTTTGACATTAAACGAGCCTACGATCAAGTGTGGCACGCTCAATTGTTATTTAAACTAAAAAGAGCAGGTATTTGTGGGAGAATGTTTTCGTTTGTAAAAGATTTTCTTTCCTGTAGAACTATTGAAACAAGAGTTGAAAATGCGTATTCTTCCCAGAGAGATTTACATATGGGAGTTCCTCAAGGATCCATCATTGCTCCTTATCTTTTCAGTATTATGATATCAGATCTTTCTAAGAAGATATCAAAAAATGTCAAGATTGTTCAATATGCTGATGACATTTGTATTTGGTTGGATGCAAAATTGAAGTATATTTCAAACAAAACTGAAACAAATTCAGATCTGTTATCAGTCTGAATTAGATAAGATAAGTGCTTTCTTGACAGAGAATGGTTTATCTTTATCAGTTGAAAAAACTCACATGATGGTATTTAGTGCTGGTGACCCTCCCAGAAGATTACCTAGTTTCTTTATCGACGGAGCTGAGCTACAATTCAAAGACATCACAAAATTCTTAGGTGTCATTTTACATCAAAATTATCATGGAAATTTCACATTGAAAACAGTCTATCAAAAGCTCAAAAGAGCTTAAATTTGCTTAAAATTATAAGCAGACAAAATTGGGGTAAAGAAACAAAAAGTTTGACTTTTCTTGCAACATCTTTGGTTAGAACAAAGTGACTTACGGTCAAGAAGTTTATTTCTGTTCCTAAATATCTTATGAAGAAATTACAAAGTATTGACTCTAAGGCATACAAATTAGCTTTGGAGTTCCTGTCCACACTCCGACTATTGCTACGTATGGGGAGGTTGGTGTTCTACCTTTGAACAATTATCGAGAACTGTCTTCAGCTAAGTACATTATAAGAAGCAGTGCTGTTGAAAATGTCAACGTGAATGAAAATGTACTTAGATCAGATCTTCAATTTCCAAAAAGAGCAAGGGCCATAAAATCTTTGACAACAATAGCCACTTCCCACTTCAGATATTCACAGTAGATTAGATCTGAAAACTAAAGATATTGGTAAACGTTCGATTACGTCTCCAATTCCTCCATGGGAACTGAACAGAGCAGATTTTGACCTTGCCAATGACGATCTAAAAAGAATGATAACCCTCACCTACTTGCTTTTTCTTTTCGATCTCGTGTTCATTCAAATTATTCTAACCATTTGAAGGTATATACCGATGGTTCTCTTATTGACACTAATGTGGCGGATGCTGGGTTTGTAATACCTGGACTAAAGAAAGAAAACTCGTTTATATTGGTGCAGGTCATTCTGTTTTCACTGCAGAACTGGTAGCCATTCTCATGGCTCTGCGATACATTGTTAATCTTCCTATGGTTATATTTCCAATACCTTTTTGTGTTGACTCTAAGTCTGTCTTATTTACACTGAAATCCATGAAGTCTAGAGACAGATGTGACCTAGTAATTGAAATTAATCATCTCATTCATTTTCTAATTCAAAGGGGATCCAGTGTAACATTTACTTGGGTTCCATCACATTGTGTATTTATGGAAATGAATGGGCAGACAGAGTAGCTAGAGGAGGTGCAGGACAAAGAATTCGTTGTGAAAACGTTCATATTCCTTTGTCTGTAAAGGAATGCTATAATCTTTTAGAAAAAGACACCAAAGCCCGTGTGGGTTATAATGTAAATCGGCACACCTCTTACAGCTGTCTTTGTTGAATGCTTTTCCGAGGGAAATTTCCAGTTTGTGTTATAGACTTAAATATAATTCATTAAAATGTAAATATGTTGATACTGCAAAATGCATATGTGGGGAAAAACTTTTGACATTTTATGTACTATTTAATTGTCCCACTATGCAGCAGTACTTACCCAATTTTCAGTTACCAAGAGTACTTACCCAATTTTCAGTTACCAGATAATCCTACAGTTGATAATTTTAGGACTCTAACTTCAAATCATTCATTTTTGGCTAATGTATCAAAATATTTACTTCGCAGTCCTATCGGTACACTAGTATAATATTTCAGTATTTTTTAAGCAAACATTGTTTATGTTGTTCATGTCCAGTGATTTAAGTTTTATTTTTAATTATGTTTTCATTTGTATAATAATATCAATGTCATCTTGATGTATATCATTTACAAATATCATAATCGTCTAAAAACACGCCATGTGAAAAGACGTAAAACTAAACAAACAAACAAACATACATACATACATACATACACACACACAAACACATTCACACACACAACACACACACACACACACACACACACACACACACACACACACACACACACACACACACACACACACACACACACACACACACACACACACACACACACACACAAACACACACAAACAATCCATACATCCACACGGACACACACACATACATATAGACAAAAACAGAAACACACACACACACACACACACACACACACACACACACACCCACACACACACACACACACACACACACACATACACACACACACACCCCACATACACACACGCACACACACACATACACACACACACACACACACACACACACACACACACACACACACACACACACACACACACACACACACCACACGCACGAGCGCACGCACGTACCCACGGTTGCGCCGAGAAGCGCGCCCACTTGCGCGTTCACACACACACACACACACCACACACACACACACACACACACACACACACACACACACACACACACACACACACACACACACACACCACACACACATACATATACACAAACAGACACACTCACATATAGAGAAACTTATAAACACACACACATACACTGTCACGACCGACCCCTGGAGGTCTGCCCTGACAGGATCGGTCTAGGTGGGAGTGAAGGAGTGACTGACCTCACACGCCCCGCAAGAGACCACACAATAAAGATTACGATACAACACCCCATTTATTCACACCAGCAAAATAAACATTCCAACACACACAACATGCACAATCACAATCAAGCACTCCAACGCACACAACATGCACAATCACGATCAAGCACTCCAACACACCCACAACATGCACGATTATAAATAAACATTTCACCATACGACGTACACAATCACAATTACAGCATTCCAGCACATATAACATATACACAATTATAAAGAAACATTTCCAGCATCGATCCCTTCTAACACCATGGCGTGCGTCCACACCCCTGCCTCTGTCAAGCCTACTGGGAGCACCCTGTCGCACTAGGTGCTCCGAACCGGGTCGGTTCTCGCAGGGAGTCGCTCAAAGCCGACACCCTCGACACACAAGCAGGCAGTGAAGAGCGCGTCCCAGGGGGGGGGGGGGGGGGGGGGGGGGGAAACGTAGCGCTGTTACAGGAGGTCCTGGACGGGGGTCAAGGCCGGCCAGTCAAGACGGCGGGCTCCTCTACCAGTCCGCGTCCCGACCAGAGCGTGGCCTCGACCAGCGCGTGGCACCATCCAGTCCGCAGTCCCAGCCAGAGCGTGGCCTCAACCAGCACGTGGCACCATCCAGTCCGCGGTCCCAGCCAGAGCGTGGCCTCAACCAGCACGTGGCACCAACCAGTCCGCGGTCCCAGCCAGAGCGTGGCCTCAACCAGCACGTGGCACCAGCCAGTCCGGACTCCAGGTGAAGCCCCCGGGAGGGGGGAAAACGTAGCTGGGAGGAGAGAAGAAAGGGAGGAAGGAAGAAGGAAGGGAGGAGGAGAGAGGGTACTGGAACCACCGCCGTCAGTACAGTCCTGACCCATGCTGTCAAATCTTAACAGCCACTCGCATGATGGGCGAGGGAAGTCTATTAAATGCACCAATAATCCCAGCTCAACACAGACCTGAGCATAACACAGTAAAACCCATCGAATCAGGAATGTTCACTAGGGTCTTCTCACACGACGCAGGTAAAAGACTGCATTAAATCAACAGGTTATAAAACAAATATGAATTATCTTCACCCTTCTCTCACTCACGTTTAACATTTGCCTTCTTAGGAAATAACCAACACAGCGACCATCGCTTTATACCTGCCACCATATTTGCAAATAATATTTCAATGGCGCAATTGTCACATTTTATAGCCACATTTCAAAATAACACAAATCTCCAACCACGCATCCAAACGACAAATCATGCGTACGCACGCTCGCGAACATAAAACTCGTTCTCCTTGCACACACAAACAGACGGTGGCCGAAGATAAGAGTCCGGCGAATGTGACAGGGCGGACGAGCGAGACCAGCAAGCACTAACCCTGAATCACCAGGTTCTCTCCCATCCCCACCGACTACCGCATCACAAGGTGCATAAACAGGAGAAAGAATTCCGGAAATAATTTAGAATGGCAAGGTTAAAGATTGAATTAACCAGAGAAAAGGTCTCAAACCATATTTCTTTTACAATTTTGAAAACAAAACAAAATTGCGCAAAAGAGAAGAATAAGCCGGCTAACAACAACAAACCAAAACAAATAAAACCACGAAACTGATGCTTACCAGCTACCCGTGGTGACCCAGAAGAGGCGGGTCAAACGACTCTCTCTGCCCTCTGTCCAGTCGAGAGGACAGAGGCACAGGTGCGGAAAAAGAAGAAGTGATGTCCCCCTCCTACAGGCCGACTGCAGGAATTGAAAGTACCGACTGTACTTTCGATGATACGGTGAGAACCAAGACTGGAGCAGGCGCTCCCAGAGACATCTTCCGCTCGAGTGAAGAGCTAACCTCCCTCAGCGATGGCGGCCAACATGCCACGCTACGTCACAGAGTGAGCATACTTCAAACTAAAAGAAATGAAGCACGTGCGACAGGTAAAAAGACAGCCGAGGGGCCGAAAGACAGAAAGTTCGAGAAAAAGGGTTACCACCACCCTAACCCCGCGGGAAAATACAGGGGCAGGGGAAATTAGAGAAAGAAGGGGGAAAAAAAGGCAAACCGAAGTCGAGCGAACTACCCCAAAAGGTGCAACCGCACCACAACCACACAAAGGGGACGGACACGTGAAAACCCAACAACGATAAAAAACAAATAAAAAATTTTCCCACCCCCATTGGGGCCCAAACGTCGTGGGCCTCGTACAAACCGTGACAAACCCCCTTCTAAAAGCATCTGTTTCTCTGAAAAAACAGGGGCCCCTTTAAAACCCTTGTCGCAGGGCCCAAATTTCCCAAAACAAGGGACCAAACCCCAAACTCTGTGATCGACAGAGAAAAAAAAACCCCAATCCCCCCTTCAACATAGAATCACACAGGGAAATACATAATTTTTACATTTATCAAACAACTAAGCAAACCTTCCGAAATGAAAGTAACAACCCGGGGAACCTTTGGTGATTCATTTACCGTTAACATCACGGAAGTGAAAACGTCACTACCCCTTTGAAAAAAACCCAAAAAGGGGGATAAAAACCCCCTTTTTGAGGGGAATTTCCCCTCTGACTGTTTTTCCAATGTTTTTGACTACGGAGCCGGCTAAAATAGTCAGCACCGTATTACAGGAACCCTTGATATGACGGAAAGTAAAAATCATGACTCTGCAGTTCCACTGCCTAACCCAAAGTCGACGACTAAACTCCGGATCTGGTCCAGCACGGGAAGAGGATGATGACGCTCCCAGTACAAACTTCCGGCCGTGCTTTTTTCCTGGGCACGCCATCCCGCGCCCCAAACCCTGCCGGAGAGCTTAAAGCAATAGAAAGGGGTATCGATAGTCCAAAGGGGGGAAAGCCTCTGGAAATCGAGTCGCAAAGTCTACCGCTACCAAAATGTAGCGGTAAACCGCGTTTGGATGCGGGATTAACGGGTCCCCCGGGCCAAAACCCCAAAACCTTGCTGTTTGGCCCCCAACCCGTGGCACGGGACCCTAGGGAACCCCGTTTTCAAGCGCCCCTTTGGGCCGTTTTTCCTTGGCAGAAAACGCAATTTCGGCAGTACTGCCTAACCGCGAGTTCACCCCTTTGGCCAGAAAAATCCTGTTTTCTCCTCGAGATTTCCGTTTGGGAGCCCATTTTGACCTGCCAGGGGGAAATCTTTGGCCCCGCCGGAGAAAAAGGACCTCTCGGGCTTTGGGGAACCACAACTGTTTGGGCCACACACTCCCTTTGGGTAAAAAACCCAAAAAGGGGAATCCCCTTGTGGAGTTTTGAAGCTCCCCTTTGGCGTGTGGGGCAGACTAAAGCAGGACGACCTACAATTTTTCCCGCAGGCGTTGGCACCCCAAGTCCCTGGCCTAAAGACGGACCATGGTAGCAAGGGCCCGGGCCCAAAACCTCGTCAAGATCGGGCTGGAAAAACGGGACGAAAACCCGTTCCTGCTTTTTAGCTTTGGCCCCTGTGGGACTCCCAAAACCCCGCCTGTACGGGCAGATCCTTTAGCACGGACTGACTCCCGCCCGCCAGAAAAGGTGAAAAGAATTCCCTATGAAAAGGGGAATACATGGGTCGTCCACCGCGAGGGCCCCATACTTTCGCCACAGAATTGGGGGGTGGAGATAGGAAAAATTTACAAAGGACGGGGGGAAGTAAAACCAGCCTCCAACCCCCCTACAAATCAAACTAGGCCCCCCCGGGCCTCGGGAAAAACCAAATTCTTACCCACAAAGATCTTGATGCCCCGAACCCCTGAGGTGCAAACCAAAGGGGGAAACCCCAACAACAAGAGAAACACGGGGCACCCCTGAATCACCAAAGCTGGGATGGAACCCACGTTGCCAGGCACGAACGGGGGAAAGGACTAGCCCCACGCTACCAAGGTGGCTTTAGGACAATCTTTCCAAATGTGGGCCAAGGACGACCACAAAGAAAACACAGTCGGGGCGTTTTAAACCCCAAAGAACTCCCTCCCTTTGTTCACCCCCCCCTAGCAGGTGTGGGCCCCCTTATTGCCACAAAACCTTTTGGGGGGGCTTCCTCTCCGTATCTGGGAGGGGCCCAAAAAGCCCTGCGACTTCACAAACCCCCTCAGCGGTGTAATCGCAGCCGCGAAACCCTTTGAGGTGCTGCTCCCTATCCGGATCCTCAACTTTTGGGAACAGTGTTGGGGCTGTTCAATGGGGAAATCAAAACCCCCCAGCTCCAACTTAGCCAACTGACGCCTACCCCTAGCGTTTTGCGACCCCAAACCCCAAACTGAAACAAGGGTCTCGTCATTTTTCTTTTCAGGGAAACCGAATCCTCCTGTTTGTCTCTGGGTAAGGGGGAAAAACGCTCCCGGAGACCCAACGCATGTCTGCATAAACGCCCCCTTCATTTAGAGTGACAAAAACACCCTTCAGCACCAATAATCCAGAAAAAAGGTGCATAGCCTTTTTTTTTCCTCAACAATTTTTTTGAACTAGAAACCCTTTGCCCAAAATGCTCTAGAACATATCAATGTCCTCACTAGGTCTGAACCCGGGAAGCTTTAATTTTTGGGCCTCAAACTCTACCCGCTTGCCGGGGTGTTTAAACCCCCCTGATTTACAGTTTGGGGGAGCCCGCGAAAGTTTTTAAATTTCCTCCCCTCCCAAAGCAAAAGCCCCATCCTGTTAGTTTTTCCCCAAAACGGAGGGCTTCCTCCCTGGCAGCCCCTTTCCCTACGCGAGCACCCTCCTGCCCTGCGCAACCCCTTCCTGTGGGGGGCAGCCTCTTCCCTACCCGATTTTCCTCCCCCCAAACGAAAGAAAAACCTCCCCCCAATGCATAATCTCCGCCCTTCAGCCCTCCTCTCGGGCGCAGACCCTCCACCCCTATCATTCTTCCACGGGGGGCTTCCTGCCTTTGACACCCCTTTTCCCCTACGGAGGCCCATCCTCCCGCCGCTGTCGCCCAAAACATCAGACGGGGGGTGATGTCCGGGGCGGGGTTCACCATTTCCCGCCCACGGGGGGAATGACCCGTCTGACCCGCCCCTTTGGGGTTTCTCGACTTCCCAAAAGGGAAAGTCTTGGGGCCCTGCCCCCCCTTACAAAGGGGAAAGCCTGGAAGGGGAAAGGTTTCGGTCTCTGCGACCCAACGAAGCCCAAAATTTTTGTTCGCAAACCCTCTGACGTTTTCCGAGGGGAAGGCCAGCCCGGGTCTCGACGGGAAGACCCCCCCAGCGAAAGGTATTAAAAGAACTCACGGGACCTGCTACAGCCCCGGGGAATAGGTTAGAATTACCGAAGTCAAAATTACGGGGTACAAATAGTGGGGTTTAAAAGTAACATTTGAATACCCTTCTTCTCGACCCACGCGTCCCCAAAACCCCAAACCCGCGGGAAACGTCCCAGGGACCAAATCCTAAAGGGTTTTTTTTAAAATACAGGGTTAAGAAAAATTCCCGCTTAAAAACAAATTTTTTAGGGTGGGGTGTATTTTTTGGTATTTTGTGTGTGCGTTGTGCGGACAATTCCCGGGCTGCCCCCCCACCTGGAAACACCGCGCTCTACAGCACGAGCAACGTGGGGTGGGGTTTACCAAAAAAAAACCAAAACAAAAACTTTTGCCCCCTTTCCCCCCACTCGGCAACCCCCGCGC
Source organism: Conus ventricosus (assembly GCA_018398815.1). Taxonomy (NCBI): domain Eukaryota; kingdom Metazoa; phylum Mollusca; class Gastropoda; order Neogastropoda; family Conidae; genus Conus; species Conus ventricosus. The sequence continues at coordinate 6,013 of JAFLJL010001441.1, read as the reverse complement.
TCCACATACGAGCAACAGTGCGGTGGGGCGGGCCGGGAAAAAAAAAACAAAAAAAAAAAACTGGCAAAAAAGGGGAAATCCAAGAGAGAGAAAAAAAAAAAAAAAAAAAGGGACACAACTCCATAAAAACCCCCTGAAAATCAATGACCCGGTAGAGAAAAAAAAACAAAAACTGACTAAATACAAAACAGGAATGGGGAAAACTGAGTGGGAACAGAAAGGCAAGACTTTACGCCGTACCTGCTTTAGGGGACCCCCCGGAAGGAGGTCCCGGAAAGCGGTTCCCACTTTCCCCCCGGTCTCACCTCGACTCCCCAGGGCCCCCCCCCCTTTTCCCTCAGGGCCCCAAAAAGACTTTCCCCTTCCCCTCTAAGTCACCCCCCAACCACCCCACGAAAAAAACCACGACCCAAAAAAACAAAACTAAACAGGACTTTTGCAAAAGAGAGAGAGCCCGCCAACCCTTTACATCCCCCGGGCGAGCCCCCCCAATTGTTTAAAACCGACCCCCAGGGCTGCCCCGACAGGAAACGGGCCCAGGGGGAGTGAAGGGAATGACTGACCTCACACGCCCCCCAAAGACCACACAATAAAAAAAATACATACAACCCCCATTTATCACACCAGCAAAATAAACCCTTCCAACACAAAACAACATGCACAATCACAATCAAAACACTCCAACGCACACAACAGCCAATCACGATCAAACCCTCCAAACACCCACAACATGCACGAAATTTAAAATAAACATTTCACCCATACGACGGACACAATCACCAAAAAACAGCATTCCAGCCATATAAAAATATACACAATTTTAAAAAGGGCAAAATTTGCCATCCCTTCAACACCAAAGGCGGGCGTTTTCCCCACCCCTGCCCTCTGGGCAAGCCTTCGGGGGCACCCTGTCGCAAATAATTGCTTTCCCAACCGGGTCGGTTCTCGAAAGGGGGTTTGCTCAAAACCGACACCCCCGACACACAAGCAGGGAGTGAAGAGCGCGTCCCGGGGGGGGGGGGGGGGGGGGGGGGGGGGGGGGGGGGGGGGGGGGGGGGGGGGGGGGGGGGGGGGGGGGGGGGGGGGGGGGGGGGGGGGGGGGGGGGGGGGGGGGGGAAAAGTAGCGCTGTTACGGATTCCTGGACGGGGTCAGGGCCCCGGGCCCTCAAGAACGGGGGCTCCTCTAAAACCCGTCCGCGGGCCCGACCAGAGCGTGGCCCCCGACCAGCGCGTGGCAAACCCTCCAGTCCGCAGCCCCAGCCAAGCAAAGGCCTCAAAACCCCACGTGGCACCAACCAAGGGCCGGGGGCCCCGCCCGAGCGTGGCCTCAAAAACCCCACTGGCACCCCAAACCCGTCCCCCGGTCCCCCCCAGAGCGTGGCCTCAAAACCCGCACGTGGGGACCAGCCATCCGGGCTCCAGGGGAAAGCCCCCGGGGGGGGGGGAAAACGAAGCAGGGAGGGGAAAAAGAAAGGGGGGGAAGGAAAAGGAAGGGAGGAGGAAAAAAGGGGACTGGAACCCCGCCGTCAGAAAAAAAGTCTGACCCCCGCGCAAATCTTTAAAACCACCGCATGAAGGGGGGGGGAAGTCTATTAAATGCACCAATAATCCCAAATCAACACAGACCGACATAAAAACAGTAAACCCATCGAATCAGGGAAAGTTTTTACTAGGGTTTTTCACAAAACGCAGGAAAAAAACTGCATAAAAACCAAAATTATAAAACAATTTTAATTAAACTTCACCCTTCCTCACTCAAAGTTTAAAAAATTTGCCCTTTTTTAGGGAAAAACCAACACAGCGACCATCCTTTAAAACCGGCCCCCCCAAATTTGGGAAATAATATTTCAATGGCAAAAATTTTCACATTTTTTTTAGCCACATTTTTAAAAAAAACACAAATCCCAAAAACCCTCCAAACGACAAAACAAAGCGTCGCACGCTCGCGAACATAAAACTCGTTCCTCCTTGCACACACAAACAACGGGGGCCGAAGGGTAAGATCCGGGGAATGTGACAGGGGGGGACGAGCGAGACCAAGCAACACTAACCCCCGAATCACCAGGGTTTTTTCTCCCATCCCCACCCCACTACCCCCCAACACAAGGTCATAAAAAGAGAAAAAATTTCCGGGGAAAAAATTTAAAAAAATGGCAAGGTTAAAAATTGAATTTAACCCGAGAAAAGGTCTCAAAACCCTTTTTATTTAAAATTTTGGGGAAACAAAACAAAAAATTTCCCCAAAAAAGAAGAAAAAGCCCTAACAAAAACAAACCAAAAAAAAATAAAACCCCGAAACTGGGTGCTTAACCCCTACCCGTGGGTGACCCAGAAGAGGGGGTCAAAAGACTTTTCTCTGCCCTCTGCCATTTGAGAGGACAGAGGGACAGGTGCGGAAAAAAAAGAAGTGATGTCCCCCCCCCTACCCGACTGCAGGGAAATTTAAAGTACCGACTGTATTTCGAAGGGGTACGGGGAAGAACCCAAAACGGGGGCAGGCCCCCCCAGAGACATCTTCCGCCGATGAAGACTAACCCCCCTCGCGAGGCGGCCCCAAAAAAAATTCCAAAGCAAAACCCCAGAGTGAGCATACTTCAAAAAAAAAGAAAAAAAGGGACGTGCGACAGGTAAAAAGACAGGCGGAGGCCGATAGACAGCAATTTTGAAGAAAGGTAAACCCCCCCCGTAACCCCCAGGGATTAATACCCCGGCAGTAATTAGGAGAGAGGAAGAAAAGCAAAAACCCAAGGCGAGCTGAACTTCCAAGGGCAACCGCACCACAAGCCCCCTAAAGGACGGCCCCTACAACCAAAAACGTAAAAAAACAAATAATAATTCCCCCCACCCCCTTGGGCAAACGTCGTAGGCCTCGTGACAAACTCGTGACATAACCCCACACACACACACACACACACACACACACACACACACACACACACACACACACACACACACACACAACCCCACACACACACACAAAAAACACAAAACACCACACAAAAACACACCCCCGAGCGCAAGCGCCCCACCCAAAACCCCGCTGAAAATTTCGCAAAGCAAAGCATTTCGCACAAAACGCTCAACAACACACACATCATGCATACACAAAACAATAAACCCAAAAACAACAACAACACCCAAAAAAATTTCCCCAACCCCAAAACCACACACACACACACACCCCCACAAAACCCCACACACACAAAACACACACACACCCAACACAACACACACACTATCCTCTCTCTCTCTCTCTCTCTCTCTCTCTTTCCTCTTTTCTCTCCTCCCCTTTCCACTCTCCCCCTCTTCCCCCTCCTCTCTCTTCTCTTCCTCTCCTCTCTCCCCTCTCATCCCCCTCTTTTCTCTCTCTCCTCTCTCACTCTCTCCCCTTTTCTTTCCCTCTCTTTCTCATTTCCCCCCCCTCCCCCCCACACACACACACACACACACACACACACAAACACACACACACACCCCCACACACAAAACACACACACACACACCCCCAAGCACCAAACACACACGACAAACACACACACACTAAAAAAAACACAACAACACACACACCACACAACCAAACACCACCACCCCACACACACCACACACACACCACACACACACACGTATACACACATACACACATACTCAACCACTAATCTCTCTCTGTCTCACACAGACCCTCCCCAACCCCCCCCCCCCCCCGCCCCCCCCCCCCCCCCCCCACACACACACACACACGCATGGGCACACCCAAGCATGCTGAACTCACGCACGCACGCGTACTACACACGCTCACACACACATTACACATACACACACAATACCAACAATAACAATGACAACAATATGTACACAGACACACACATAACACACACACGCACAACACACACAGACACACACGCATACACACACACTTGCACGCACAGACAGACACACATACATACTATCCACACAGACACACACACATACAAACAAAAACAGATACACAAACGGACACACACACAGCACACACAAAAGACGTTGTCCATTGGTCAAGTAACCAAGGCTGGTAATGCGTAGAGTTAGATGTGTACTCACCGAATAAGTATGTACTCAGAACAGCGCAGAAGGAAAACAAGTTATAGGAAGGAGATGGCTTGGGGACACTGACTAGACAGGTTGTTTGGAGCTGCAGAACGAGATTCGCCTGTAATCTACCATTACCAGGTGAGTATAGACAGATAGGAGAGAAGAGAGAGAGAAGAGAGAGAGAGAGAGAGAGAGAGAGAGAGATAGAGAGAGAGAGAGAGAGAGAGAGAGAGAGAGAGAGGAGAGAGAGAGAGAGAGAGAGAGAGAGAGAGAGAGAGAGAGAGTTAAGAAAAGGTAAAAAAGGGAAAAGAATTTATCATTATTCAATTTGAAATAGATTACTAACACGGACTTCATTCGTGTTTTCAGCCCTTCCTGGTGCTGTGGCAGTCGCAGAAGTATTTGGGCTCCAGTGCTGTGGCAGCACCTAATTGTCTCCAGAGTTGGAGAACCTAGTTGAAGAGGACAACGACTGCGGCAGTCGTGAGAAATTTTGAAAACGTTTGTCGTGTTGACCCACTATGATTTTTGATTGTCCCCCCTGGTCGGAACTCCGACATTGTTTCCTGTATTTTAAGCCATCTTTGATTCTTCTTTGGAAAGTGTATAAACTGTTTCTCCATTGAGGAGGAGAAACCGGTAAAAGATGTACTTGTAAATTTAACTGAACACATTAAAAACGCACCGTTTGATTTGGCCGATTTCTCATTTGGAAAAAAATGTATATTTGGATTTGGTATGTTAACACAATTTTAAGGACACAGATTCACACTGCCTCGTTTTCTCCGCGCTTGCGACATTCGTGTGACGCCCACGTGCAACTCGCCCAAAACACGTTTTTTTGCCACTGGGGCCGAGACTGAACGTAGCTCATCTGTTTCTTTGTCTCAAATGGTGAGTTTGAAGTCATGCCGACTGGAAAACGGTATCAGTTGTCATTCGACCAGGCGAAGTGTCCGAAAACAATGCCGCGACTGTCTAATGCAGAACGCGAGTGAGCCATTGGAATGTTGATGGTCGGTATGTCATCGAGAGAGACAGCCAGACCAACTGAACTGCAGTCACTCTACAATGTAAGGCTATCACAACGTTTGGCAGCGACTGGTTCCACCACTGATCGGCGCCGAACGGGCCAACCTCGTGTTACCACACCAGCGCAGATCGATACATTCGACAGCTTCATCTCGTAATCGATTCCTTACAGCAGCAGAAACATGTCGCCAGTGGTTGGTCGACGGGGTCCAGTGTCTGGAACAAACCGTTCGACGTCGATCGCAAGAATCAGGGCTCAATGCAAGACGCCTCCATGTTGGCCCAGTCCTCACCCGTAGACACCGTCAGCAACGCCTGCAGTGGGCCAACCAGCATCTGCCATGGACACGACGTCATGGAGAGCTGTGCTGTTCTCTGACGAAAGTCGCTTCGCGTTATCTCATGCTGACGGGAGAATGAGAGTCCTGGAGGCGTGTCGGGGAACGCTATGCCAACTGCTGCGTGTTTGAAGCCGATAGATGGGGAGGGGCAGTCCTGATGGTTTTGGGGGCATTCAGTCATGACTACCGGACACCTCTGTACTTTTTTGACACCATGTGATGCCAACACGTCCAGCAGGTGCTGCAGAACCACGTCGTCCCACGTTTGGCCAGCACCCGAGCTGCAGTTCTTCCAGCATGATAATGCACGACCCCACACCGCAAGAGCCACCGCTGCGTTTCTCAGCGAACAACATTGCCGTGTTGCCCTGGCCACCTGTCCCCTGACATGCTCCCATTGAACACGTCTGGGATGAGCTGGGCGTCTTGTGGCCCGTGGAAGACGTCCACAGACTCTCGATCATTTAAGCGCGCACTGACCAAGGAGTGGGATGACTGCCACAGGCGTTCTGCACACCTTGTCTACTCCATAGGAGGTGCTGCCAAGCGTGCATCGGCAAAGGCGGACCCGG
>JAFLJL010001440.1:17500-36394 GCA_018398815.1 Conus ventricosus | reverse complement strand
TGCGTGATTCTTGTCTGGTTTTGTGTGTTGTGGGGATGTGGTGGGAGAGATCTTGGTGTTTCATCTGCCTTCTGTTGGTGAGAATGCGTGTGCGAATGCAAATAAAGCTTCTGTTTGTGCACCATATTTTCTTTTGTCTGTGTGTTTGTTGTGTGGCGTTCGAACTCTCAGGTAAAAGGGGAAGGGGTGGTTATAAAGGGGGATATACTCATACATATATCCCTGTCTACTGTCTTATACAGTGACATCCCTATATCGTATCATTCGGCGTACGTCGGTCTACACCATGAAGCTTTTTTAGAGCAAATATATGTTCAGATTCGCAACAAGTAGCAGCTTTGTCTAAGCCCCATAATTCAGAGGCGTAAAGTACAACGGGCTGTACTTGGGTATCGAATAACCTGATGAATACCTTAAAGGATGCATTGTTCAAAACATACAACTTTTTCATAACACATAGTGAAGCATTCTTTGCCCTACTTGCCAGATCATTACAAGCACTTGTGAAACTCAACCATGTAGAAAACATTATCCCTAAATACTTACATGCATTAACAACTGGCATATTAACATCACCACAAACCCATCTTTCTTTTGCACCAAGACAGCCCCCTTACGAAACATAATAATATTCCTTTCTGACATATTAACTTTTAATTGAAGTGTGCCAGCTGCACGTCATAAATTATTCAACTGAGTCTGTAGCCCAACAGTTGTTTCTGATATAAAAATAATATCATCAGCTAATAAGATGATAAAACAACTCTAAGGTATCAAGAGACAAAAAGGCACCATGTCTACAATTATTGATAAATTCTATAGCTCCCTCGTTTATAAACAAAGAAAATAAAGCTGGACTACATGCATCTCCTTGTCTGACCCAGCTGTACAGTTAATGAAATCTGTCAGTTTACCTCCACAACGGACTCTAGCTCTAACAACATTATACATGCTTTTAATACACCCATAGAGTTTACCGCAAATACCATTTTTTATAGTACTGCCAAAGTACATTTCTATTGATTGAATCAAATACCTTTTGAAAATCTATAAAAGCAACATATAGCTTGCGATTACGAGAAAACTGCTTTTGGCTAAGTGCCAACAAAGTAAACATGTGATCCACGGTCGAATAACCTTTTTTGAATCCTGCTTGCTGTTCCCCAGTTATATTATTCTCTTCCATTCTTGTATACTCCTATTAATAATTATTCCTAATAGTTTATTACTAATGTCACAAAGGAAAATTCCTCTATAATTATTGGGATTGTCCACATCGCCTTTTTTAAATATAGGCAAAGTAATTTATTCACACCAAAGATCAGGTACAAACCCTCATTAGATAACTTATTAAATAATTTATGAAAAAAAAAGAAACACACACACAAAAAAACAGCACAGCCTGCTATGTTCTGTGCTTAAATAATTCTCCAAGAAAACCATCTGGGCCAGCTGACTTGCTATTTTACAGTTTTCTAATAGCTGAAGTAACCTCTTCTATGGATATTGGACGATTAAATGAACTATCTACATCAGCATCCGCCACTTCTTCATTAACACTGTCACTGACATTCTGTTCTGACAAATTTTGGAAATGATGAAACCGAATTATTGCTAGTTATCTTATTCTTTGGTTGTATTCTTTTGAAAGATACTTTCTGAACAGTGTCCCAGAAGTCTTTTTGGCATTTGACTGAGGAAATCAATTTAGCTATTAAGAACTTATTAAACTCTTTCTCCTTTCTTTTTAACATTTTTTTCTTTTTTTTTTTTTTGTATTCCAGCCTTGTAATACAATCAGCCCCTCTATCTCGTGGATCATGAGTACATGAGTACAACAGCTAATTCTTCATAATTTTCTAGCTTTTTGTTTACTGACTCGGCACTCTTTGGCATACCAATCATCACAAAGTCATCTGTGATTTCTATTGACACGTATATGCTTCTGTATACACTTAGCACTTTCATTTACACACTCATTAAACATGTTCAAAGCTTCATTTACGTCAGATTGTTTCATATCTATGGCAGTTTCAATTTTTCTAATAACATCTACGCTACACAATAGTTCTTGAAATCGATTAGCACAATCGTTATTCCATACAAGTTTGTCCAAAACATGTTTTACTTTTTCATTACTGTCAACAACATTTTCCTTTGGAAAAACAGCAATGAAAAAAAGGATGGGATATACCAAGCAAGAAGTCGCTTGAAATAAAGAAAATCACAACACTGCAGCGAACAGTATGTATGTATGCGTCCTTCCGGTCGTGTTCATACCCATTCAAAATACACAAATCCGGGCAGTGCATACTTTAGCACAGCTTTCCGAAAATTTTTTTAAAGTACAGTCTTCGATTTTTCGTTTTCTGAGAGAATGACTATCACATTGTCTATCAAAATGTTTTTCCCCCAAAAAAATCCTGGAAAATTTAGATGATTGCTATTCGGTCTCCATTTAAAACTTGACTCCCAATCTTTTAATAAAAAACATTCTATCAAAAATTTTAAAGCAAAACTGTTCCATTTCAACCCAAAACAAATGTGTAAAAAGGAGAATTTCCGGGGCAGAAGCAAAAAAAAATACAAACATCTTTGTCTTTTCCCCAAAAAATTTTTTGTCAATTCAAATAAAAAAAAATTTGGAATGATTGAATCGTGCTTTTACAAAGGGGAAAACTCCTTCCTGATCAAAAAAAACAATTCGGCACGTCCTCCCTTGTCTATGAACTTGACAGCAGGTTTGCAAAAGCTTATAGTCAGACAATAGCTATCAAATTTCACTCTCAGAAACTTTTTCAAAAAGGGCAGACAAAATAAAATTCAAAAGAAATGCAAAAAATTCGGATCGGCAAGTTTTGACTTTTTGCCATTAAACTTCAATAACAAAAAGAAAGAGGTTTGTTTTCATTAAGCACACTCCCGCCTCCCCCTCCCTCGCTCTCCCCCTTACGCCACACGGGATTTTCGAAAACGGGATCTGGCTGGTTACTATTTCTCAGCGGGCGCGGGCAACACGAACTTTCCTGTCCTGTCTATTGCTGTTGGCGATTTTTCCGGGTGTTCTCGTTTTTCCCTCGACCCCCTATTTGAAATGTGCATGAGGAAGAATGGGGCCACCCCAAAACCCTTATCTAGAAGCCTTAAAACCCTCCATGTCCACCCCACATTTTCTCACACGTCGGAGAAATTTTGGGAGGCGCCCTCATACTTTCTCTCACATGGGGAAAGTGCGAAAGGGGAAGGACCACACTTTCAAATCCCACACTTTCTTCTTAAGTGAGAGAAGTGGCCCCCACACTTTCTCTAAAGGAGGAAGTGGGGAAAATGAAGAAACTGTGCCCAACCTCAACTTATTGGGCAAGGTAATTTGGCGAAAAATTTGGGCCCAAAGGGGCGACGATTGCAAGTGAAGTGCGCCCCCATCTGTCCCCCCTAAAAAACCTGGGGGCGAAGATGGCGTTAACGAAGAGCAAAGGAAATGGACGTTCTCCTCTGTGCCTGCAATAAACCCAAAAACAAATCACCTGAAATTGATCAACAGAAATCTTCCAGGACCCATCTGACTGTTGTGATGTAGTTTTTTAAATGCTGGGTTATGCCTATGCCTGAGGATGGACAGTTCGGGTGTTTTGTAGATTAAACCAAAATTTGGGAAGCCATTTAGTTGATTTTTAAAAAGGGCCCATTTGCCCGCTTTATGTCGCATACAAATTATTGTACGACCCGCCCCTCTCCCCCCTTTCCCGTTTCACCCCCCCCCCCCCATCCCCCTATTTTCCTTTTGCTCCCTTTCCACCCCCCTTCCCTTAAAAAACCTTATGGAAGGGCCGGGGAATCCCAAACCCACTTAAAACTCGTTTTTTTCTCCCCGGGGGTTTTAAACCACCACAACCACCCCAACACACACAACACACACACACACACACACACAAACACACACAAAACACACCACACACACACACAACCCACCATGAGCACGCCCACTACCCCCTCGACATGTGCTGTGCTTTGTGTGTGTGTGCAATATGTATAATAGTCTTGCAACCCCCAATGCTCTGTAGTTGCGGGAAATGGGCTCGGTACTTACCCTTGGAATTTTTTTTTTGTTTTTTATAAATATATATATATATTATATATATAATATATATATATTTTATATATATATAATATATTTTATATTATTATTATGGGATGAATAGATTATTACACTGGTGGGGGTGCTTGCCCTGGTGGGGGGGGGGTGCGGTCAAGGGAGGTGAAAAAATTAGATAACGCGTGGCGGGTGGCTTCTGTCATACCTGCCAACAGACGAATGACTGGGTTCCGAATGTCTTGTATGTTTGTCTCTTTCTTTGTAGGTGTTATGAATTTGGACAAAGGTAGTGGGAGCCAGTTTGTCTGTCTGCGAGATCACTTTAATTTGTTCTTGTGTGCCCCGGTTTGCGCATGTTTACTTACATTTCACAGAGGCTTGTACTTTTAAAAAGTACTTGTGCCCCGAGAAACAGAATTAGAGGAAGTTAAAAACATTGGGTTTCTGATTGAACAAGAAAGAACTAACACAAGTCAAGTGCACTTTCACACATAAACTTTATCGCTTTAACAGGGTGAGTATTTAAGCTGGTGTACAAAGCCCTGCCCTTTTTTCACTTTAAACATAAATTTACTTGCTTACCAGGGTAAGTATTTAAAAAGTTATCAAAATGGCCCGGCTGCCCTATAGGCTGATATTGTGGTTCTCATGATTCATCAAAAGAAAGGGGAAAGTTCTGGATGGCTGAGTTGGAGCCCTTTAGAATAACGGGACTTATCTAAAGCTGGAAAGGTATTTAATCCTCTCTCTTTTTGTGACTGGTGATGACCCTGTGTGTAGCCCAGTTACTGTGTGTGGGTGTGGTGTGTCTCACAACCTGTCTTGACGGGTATGAGCTAGCCAGGCCCCAGGTCTGCGAAAAAGCGAACCGGTCTGTAGTTAAGAAAATGAGGTCTGGCTTGTCGAGCCCACAATTGCCTCTACATTGAAGAGGTGTGAGAACCCGGCCAACAAAGGATGGTCGTGTAGAGTTTTACTATATGTAAATCCCCATTTTTTTAGAGGTTGGGGGGTTTACAAAAGGGTAGGGACGAAAACCAGCAGGTTGTGTGTTGTGAATGTGAAACACTGTGTCCCTTCTTTTTTATGCTGAACTGTCAGTCAGGTACTTTTCTGGCGACGGGTTCACTCAAGCATAAAAGGGAGGGGGGGGGGGGGAGGTTTTTCCCTCCCAACCCTTTCTGGGTTTTGGACAGTTGCAAATGTTTGGAAATAAAGTCATTTTCCATGTCTAAATCAAAGATGATATTCACAAGATGGGAAAAGAACAAAGCAAGGACCGAGCCTGTTTACATGCTGTCGACCCCAGCCGCGAGACCGTCGGGTGTGGGTAGTGGGTATGGAGAGAAGGGAGGTCAGCTAAGAAAAGGGCCCTGGAGAAAACAGTAATATGCCGTTCTGGCTCATTGCTCTCCCCCAGTTTTCGGGCAAAAAAGTGCCTAAATCCCCCTTTTTCCTGTTCTCTGACAGTAAACTTTAAAAACCCAAAAAAATAAGATTATTTACAAAAGGCATACTGGTAGGGTTATCCGTTTTCAATAAATTTACAAAACTTTTCAGATTTTGTTTTTGTTTAATCTTGTTTTTTTTCTTGATCGTTTTCAATAACATATTTTCACGCAAACATTCTTCAAAGCATCTTGTCTTTCATGTGAAATAAAACTCGTTTTAAATTGTTCTTAAGTCTTTTAAAACTGAGTTATATTTTTGGCATAAAACCACACACTTTCCCAAGTCTTCCGCTGAAAGTTTTTTTGGACAAAGTGTTTTCTTTTTAACTATGTTTTTTTCTGCGAACAGTCATTTTAAAAAATAAATGTGTCTGCTTTCCCTTCAAACAATATAAAAAAGGTTCTAGACACTCCTCGTTTATTGCTAGGATTAACAAAAAATTGTTATCTCACCTATAAACCTTCTATCGTGAATGCTTTGTTCCATTTAAGTGTTGGGGAAAACACAATTGGTTAAAATTTATCGTTTAAAATTTTTTGAAACGGGTTTGGGGAAAAATATTGTTTTTCCAAACCCAGTTTTTCCACAAATTAATGAAAATGAGGGGTTTTGTCAAAAAGTTTAACTGTCCATGTTTTAAACGAATTTAAATCTAACCCAGTTAGTTTTATCATGCTCTCTGTTAAAACTTGTTCAGTATTAAACCCTATAAGGTCAAAATTTTTAAAGATTAATCCAATTTCATTTCTGAGATTATTTCTATTTAGTAATATTGATTTTGTTGCTTTTTGTTAGACCTTAATTCCCCCCATTGTAAAGGGGGACGACGGTAATTTTAAAGTTTTTTCAACGCTAAGTTTTGCCAGAATTAAAATTCCCTTTTTTAGAAGGACGTCACTAACCCCCACCCCCCCACCCCTCTTCCTCTTTTAAGCAAAAATTTCAAATATCATTGTAAAACGTGTTCCAATTTCATTTGGGGAATGAATTGTAATCTTTTTAGAAGCATTTTTTAAAAACCGTTTTCTTCTGTGGAGGATTTTCGTTTATTCCCTTTTTACGCTTATTTCAATCTCTTTCCGACTATTGTCGCCCGGGGCATAAGATTTCATTAAGGGCCAGAGTGAATTTTTTCTGAAACTTTTTTGACGGCAAAAAAAATGAAAAATGGGCTTATGAATTCAAAATTTTTTTTCCCCATTCTAAATAGGGGCTAAATGCCTTTTAAGGTCGGGTTTTGAACTTTTTTTATATTATACTGGCCAACATTTTTTGGGCTTTAGTTGCGCTTTGTTCTAGTTTAGGAAATTTTTGTTGCGCCACCCTCTTTGCGTTTAAAATACCATCTTTAGTGTACTCAAAACCATACAAAGTGGCATCTACCATTTTGTTAAAAGTCGAAACGTCGCAAGGGTTTTTAATTCAAAAAGTTATACACCTCACAGGCGCTAATGTAACTCGGTTTCATTGGCCCCGCGCGACTTTTTTTGGTACAACTTATTATTTTTTTTCCCAAAAAACAATGTGCAGGTTTCACATTTTACGATTTCCCCCGTTTTGTCTTTGATTTTTATATTAAAGATCGACCCCCCCAAAAAATATTTTTTAAAACTGTAAATTAGGGAATTGTTAATTTCATAATCGCATATGCAGCTTCCCGACGGCAGAGCTCTTAAAACAGTGGTGCCTTCATATATAAGTTTTCATTAGTGCTTAGCTCTTTAAAATGAAATAGAGTAATGAATGTACTGCAAGTTTGAGGGATTTTCCCCCTCAAACGTGTTTCTCTGGCGAAAACTAAAACTATGAGTGGGTAGATTGCTATTGTAAAGCCTGCTTTTAGCTAGCTCTCTATCAAAATGTATTTTGCTTCTTCAGGTTTAAATTTTAAAATATTGTTTTTAGTTTTGCATTGTTAATTTTAAAGGTAATGTCTAAGTTACTATTGTTCTTTTAGGAGCAAAACCCGAAATAACCATCGGTATTGTTAACTGTTTACGTCGTTTTTTCCCCTTTCTATTTTGTATTTATTTTCTTCTTGGTTCAGTTTTTAAAACCCAACGATTTTGTGAAATTTCATGGAGGCGCCCTTTTTGGGTTTCCCCCTCGTTCTCAACAGATGTTTTAATCCGTAGGACTGTTTTGAGTTGTTTTGTTACAAACTTTTTTTTTAAACAAAATAAAAATGGCGGTTTAAATATAAAAAGAGCAAAATATTTCTTTTGGGCCCGCCCTAAAATCCTAAAATATAGAACTGAACTCTTGAATTGTGGACCCAGACTGCTTTTTTTTCATAAAAGGGGTCTCCATTGGCCAAATTTTTAACCCCCCTTTTAAAAAAGACTACACGCAAAGTGTGGTTTCAGTCATCCGTGCGTTTTACCAAAACCAGCTAAACTTTGCTGTGTTTTGTGCCAACTGGGGGTGGGTGTCGATGTGACCCCTTAAATCATCCTGATCCTTTGGTGAGGTCGTTCAGTTTTCATTTTTTTTTTACACCTTCAACGTATTTTGACTGAATGGGGAGCGCCATTCCCAAAATGACAAACCTTTTAATCCATTCAGAACGAATAGACATGAAGGTTTTGAAAGGATCGAAAACGAATTCAATTTAATGTTAAGACAGCTTTAGCAAAAGTCGGTCTTAACATGGCTTAGGCCCCCCTTTATTTGTGGGGCGTGCACAGAAATTTAAATTTTGAGGGGAACCCTCTTAAAATCTTTCTTTTCGGCCGGTGTTCACTGGGGCCCATAGAGCAAGAGCATAAAACAGCATGGACAATTTTATCTTGAAAATTCGGAGGGCTTAATAAAGCGGAATAAAACGAATAAAGACTATTCTTACTTCGTTTGGTTTTTTGCAGGTTCGCAAGCAAAGCGAGATCGAGCAAAACGATTCTTTACGGCCTTATGCACAAAAACAATACTTAGCGAATTTAGAGGACGCCATTAATTTACTTTGATTTCCTTAAGTAAAAAAAAGGTCCAACATGTTTTACAATACGCAGGATCGAAGTAGACTTTGCTGTTGGCATGGTTTATACATGCTGCTTCTGACTCAGCCCCCAGGTAGGAACAATAATAAACTACAAAAATGAAACCCTTGTAGCGGGAAATGAAAAAAGGGTTTGGGAAAAAAAACGTTTAAAAAATTCGAGCCATTTAAATATTACAAACAATAAAAAAAACCCAAGTTTAAAGTCATCCAATCCCCGAGGTTCAAACCCCAAAGATTTGAAGAGTGGCTTGTTGCGATGACCAAAATTAAAAAGACGCATTTGTTGTTGGATTAACGCTTTAGGTTTACGGTCTTTTCTTATAAATAGAAACCAACTTTTAAAGGAACAAATCCCCATAAGTGTCGGCCAAAAAACAAACTACTTTGCTTGCAGTAGACAAAAGCCGCTAATAACACTCCCTAATTACCTGGTAAAGAGCTATAGCTTACCAGCTAATTTTTTTAAAAAAACTCGCAAATGATCAAGGTTTTTTTCCCCCAGATTTATCAGGCGTGGTGAGGCGATGGGGGGCACTAGCCAGCCCACCACCACCACCTGAATAGCCATCCCCCAGTGTACTTATTGCAAACCTAAGGCTTTTATAAGCTTGCTAATGTGCACCTTGTTCTCTAAACGGTTTTTTTTTTGCTAGCGTTTGTCTTCTTTAAAAAATTTCTTTGAATAGTTTTCTTATTCTGTTCATTTGAGTTCGAAATTTGTTCTCGGTTAGTGAACGCTTCAACTCCGTGATCTTACTTTTTTTAAGCCATTTTTTTTTTTGTTTTTTCTTGTAACATCACCCCTTAAAGTTGGCGGCTTACCCTCAGGATTTTTTCTTTTTTCTTTTTTTATATTTCATTTATTTTAGACAGTTATCTAAATTGTTTTTTAATTTCCCCTTAAAGGGTTTCTTAAAGTGCGGTCAGGGCTAAAAATTTCTTATAGGCGCCGTATTTCTTGCGTGGGCAGGGGGATCTCTATAGTTGTTAATGCTGTTTCTTCTTTGGGGGAGTTCTGCTTTTGCTTGATTTATTTCCCCCGCGCTTGATTTAAAATCTTAAAAGTTCCATTTTTTGCGTTGGTTATCTTTTGGGGCTTTTTTTTGTATGTTTTGAAGTGCAGCAAACTCTTCCCATCAAATTTTTGGTTTAGTAAGCCAAGGCGATTTCGCTCGCTTGCAGTGACCCTTTGTCTTTTGTATCCCGTTAAAAAACTTTGTGAGTTTAGTTTATACGGAAAAGCGGAAACCTTTCCTTTGGGTCGTTTTTAAAATCAAATGGTTTTTTTTAGTTCAAAATCATCAGGGTATATAGTTTTAGGAGGTTCTAGTTCTAATTTTGGGTATAAGATCTGACTTTACTTTTGTTAATTACCCCTTTGTCCCCTTCGGCTATTTCATCCTCAAGAGATCTCCGGCGTGCTGTGTCAAAGGTCATTTATCCAGGGGGCCCTCAAAGTGCGAATCCCAAAATCTTCATTTCAATGCCGCCAGTTTTAAATAATTTAAAACTTTTTTTTTTTTTTTTTTAAAAAAAAAAAAAAATGTCAAAGTATATGGCTCGTTTCTTGACCCGCATGGGAAAGCTGAAAAAACCCCCTTGGGGTGAAGGGAAATAAACGGAAATTACTTTTCCCAAAATAACCATTACTTTTGATGCGGATCAAATTTATTTTAGTTTTCCAGCCTGGAGCGGATGATTGATTGTCCCAAGGCTCCACGGCTCTTTCAAATTAAACTCGCTTCAACAACAGACCAAACCAAAACAGTTGTTCAAAAATCTGGGGCGGGCAATCGTTAAAAAAAATTTTATAAAACTTGAGGGGAAAGAAGTATTTTCTTTAAACAATGAGACTTTTTTTAACCTTTCTGATTAGGCTAACGCGAAAAAAAAAGGGGAAGTCTTGCGTTTCAAGGAATTGGTAAGGGGAAGAAGCACTAAAACTTAAAATAGGGCCAAAACTCCCCAGGTGCTAAAGGCAGCAAAAAGGCTTTGTGTAAGTTATGGTTTGGAAATCGCTTTTCCTTTCCTTTAGATTTTGGGTTTTAAAAAGCGCATGCCCCTACCTTAAGGGGCTTTAAAAGAAGATTGTCATACGAACTAACTTTTAATGAATACAAACGTTTTATAGATAACAGAACCCCGAAGAAAAGTACGTTTTTTGACATTCGTTAGGGTTTGATTTTGTTGCAACTCAATTTACAAGGTGTTTGGGAACAATATGAGTCAACAATTAGAATATTTTAAACAAAACGTGCGTCTATTCAACATACCCTAAAAGCAGGGCAGACGTTATGGAATTTAATTTGGCGCGAAAATCCCCTTTTAAAGGTATTTTATTGCTGTGCAAAGATAAGAACCTTTCAAAAGAGAAAGTGAAAATTTTTTTAATCCAAAAAATAACGAAATTTTAATGTTCGATTGATGGTTTAGTCCAAACCAAATCTATGCTGCGGACTTAGGCCTTACCCTCATTTTGCGAAAAAAGAAAATTGTTTGGGGGTGGGGGGGTAGAAGGGCTAACAGAGACCTTGCGTCTAAGATCTACACCCTTTACAGTTTAGGCTTGATGATTATTTAAAATCAAAATCGGTTTATGGATTGCCTAAGGTCACGAGGTAATGTTGAGGAAGTGGGGGATGTTAGAGACATAAAAAAAATTCAAATTGATAAGAAAAAAAAAGGTGTTAAAACCCCTTAAAGTACATTTTTTTTATTTTTTTTATGCCAGCTAAATATTTAAGCTAACGATTTAAGATTAGATACTAATTATTTTTACATTTTAAAAAAACATGTTGTTTAAACTTATACCTGGGTCTACAAAATCCAGTCGCAGAAGAAGGGGGTAGTAGAAAACCCCGAATAAAAACCTTCAGTTTAAAAAACATTACACAAATGCAGCAAATACTGAGCAAGACCTTTCAAAATACAGCAAGCCAAAAAGAAAGGGATTCTGCGCCTTTAAAGCTGTTCTATGTTAATACTGGAGCACGACTATAAGCGCTCTATCGCAGGGAAAGTGTTGGCCTTTTAGAAAAAAGGTGTTGGTGCGCCCGCAGCTTTACCTTAGGCGGTTTTTTGTCTTTAGCTTCGGCCTTGTTCTTAGCCCTAGGGCTGCTAGCAAAAAAAAAAAAATAAAACCCAAAAGGGACCGCTATGGTTCAACTAAAACAGGCTAAACTTATTTTCCTTGGCTGTAAAAAAAAAGCACTAGCTGACTCAAACATACGGATGAAGAATTTAAACGTTTTCAGGCCCATTTTGATGACTACAAAAGACAAAAGTTTGATCTTCAAAGAAAGGCGAGGACAATTTTTTTCAACAGCCAGCCCGAGAGTAAAAAAGGAATGCTTAAAAAAAGTAAACCCAAAAATTAAACTCTGTTTTAAAAAAGTCACATTAAAAAGCCAAAGGGGTTTATACTTTTGTTATGAGTCCAAAACACAAAAAGACCCCGTATTATTTAAATTTTTTTTTTGATTTAAAAAAAAATATTTTGAGTTAGAAAAAAATCGCATGGGTAAGATATATGAAGGCCCGCGAATTTTTTGAAGCAAGCAAGAAAATTTATCAGAGCACTGAATGTATGATTTGAAGCATTAATCCAGCAGGTGGGCAAGTGTTGTCATGCTTTTCTCAAGTTCGGGGGGAAACTAAAAATAGACCCCCCAGTTAAAGTAAAGTTAGCTTTTTAATCGATATGTAACAATAAATGAAGAAAAACTAGAAAGTCTGGGTCTGACTAAACAACAGTATTCTTTCTCATAATGACTTAACACCCCGGGTTTGGGGACGAAAATGTTACCAGTTGATGTGGCCGCTGAAGAAGCAAAATGAGAGGCTCCGGGTTTGGCAGAGGGCGAAGTTTTGAGTCAGATTAAAAAGTCTAGTGCGCCGATTTTGGCAAGTCTTTCCCCTTTCCTACCTAGTTTCGCAAAAGGGTTCTAAACAAAAGAATACAGACAACAAATGTTTTAGTGGGGGTGTTCTGCAAGGTTTCATCACGCCCGCAAAAAAAGCAGAAAAGAGTGTCTAACTATCACCCTTCATCAAAAATCTTAACTTTTTTGGGAAAATCCCTTTCCTGTGAGGTGAAAAAATTGATCGTTTGAAGAAAAAAACAAACCAATAACTGTCAATATCTACAATGGGGTGAGGAAAAATCTACAAAACCCATTAAAATGTCAAGAACAGTCCCCCGTTGGCGAACCCGACAAAATATGTTGACTTACTACTGATGTTTTACCCGCAGGGGTGCCGCATTCCATTGATACGAACAATGAGTAGTTTTTTCGGAATTCAAAGCATTAATAAACAAGAATTCTGCAGAAAATGTTTAACAAAAATGCCATTGTTCAAACCCCGAGTGAACATAAGAAAATGTATCGGCCCAGTTGCTGTAATCAGAAAATTCGCCCCCCCCCCGGATCTAAAGTTAGTTTTAAGAAATGGAAAAGACTGCAAAAATTTTCCCCTTGTTTTTACGCAGACTTCGAGTCCCTTATTGTTCCTTTTGAAGGGCCAGGCCACCCAAAAAATTCGAAAAAAAAAGTCTTAATGGTAATCATCGTTTTTTCTTTTCTTTCATCGTTGTCGGTCAGTGGCGCTCATTCAACCCAGAATTTTACAGGGACCAAATGCGCAGAATATTTTAAAAAACATGCAGCAATGCGTAAGACTGTTCTAATAAATTAATTTTCTAAATCATAATGACGCCCGAAGACCAAAAAACAGTATGGGTCAGTACACATTGTTGGATTTTCGGTTTAGAACTTAGTGAAAAAGCCAACCAAAAGTAAGAGACCTGATCACATTAGTGGGAAGTTCGAGGGCGGCCAACAACTGCAATTTCAAAATAAGTTTGAACCAAAAAAATGGAAGCTGCCCGTATTCTTTCATCCCCCCGCGGGGTTCGACTCTCACTTATAAGAAAAACAGTGGGCGAGCCTTCAGGGGTCATGCATTGCACAGTCGTCCGAAAAAATAATGGTTTCCCTTTAAAAAACATGTGTTTTATGTCTATGAACACTGATGGGATCATTAAAAGGGCACTGGTTGTCTTAAAGTCCTGCCCAATAACGGAGAAAAATTTTGACCCAAATCTCGTTAGAAAGGGCGTTTACCCTTAGGTACAGAACAGTTGGGGAAAAGGGTTTGCGAAAACACATTCCTCTAAAAGGGGGGTTTTTTTCTGTCTTGAGGAAGGACATCAGGATTTTTATTACCCGCATGCTCAAGATGCGTGGGAGAAGTTAGAGTGTAAAAAGAGGGGAATCATGATTTAAACTTGATGGGAAAAGTTTGTTGGGGGTCTTTGAAAATTAAGAAAAACCCCATGAAACTTTAGCCTGGATCCGGATAATTTTTGCGCCCGGGTGGTGGGACGTTTTTTTTAAAATTTATGGGGGGGGGGGTCCCGATTGATTTATTGTCTGACCCACCAATGATTCGATGATTGAAACGGATTTCGGGGGGGGAATTGAGGCGTCGCACCATTACTGTAAAGCAAACAACAAAAAACTTGGACGACTAGATCAAGTAAAAGGTTAACTATCTTTTGTATTTTGTGCAAACATTTTTGGGTTTGGGGAATGGCGCAATCGCTTCCCTTAGTAACTTTTAAAAGTACCAGGTACGAAAAATATTCAAAAAACATTAAAATGGTTGGGGAGTTTGGCGCCCGGTCAACAGCGTGGGTTTTATTCTAGAAATTTACTTAGAATATCCCATGAACTCCCTGACCCGCATAAGACTACCATTTGCCGCAGAAGCCCAAAGTGGCGGAAAACAGAGCGCCCTAACTTGTGCCCAATCTTCGAGGCAAAAAAAATTTGCTGTCATTACAGCTTCTGCAAATTTTTTTAAGACCCGGTTTGAAGTTGAAAGCAGTTTGTATAATTGCTTTTGATAAGAAAAGTTCATGAAACCATACTCATGAAGAACATGATCTCAAACTAAATCCGCAGGCTTCGAAAAAGATTTTTAAGCTAAGAACAAAGCTGTTTTGGAAAGACTATGGAGAATCCGCACAAGCGTAAAGATGTTAGATTAATTTCCCAAAAAGGGCGAAGAAATTTAAACTGACTTCAAAACCCAATTTCGGACTTTTGAAGATTTCTGATCGCTTTTTGGTTAATGATGAAGAAAAAGAAAGTCAAATTGGACAAGCCTGTATTTTTGGGTTTATGTTTTTGAATTTCAAGCTTTTAAAGTTAGAGTTTTTTTTATGACACTTTAAACCCCCGTATCCCGGTCCCGGTACTTTACACAGATAAGAAGTTTTGTTATAGATTCCTATGAGACCTCTTAAGACATGGAATTAGAAGAGTAAAGAAGCGAGGGATGGTACGACATCCGATTCCCTAAGAGTCGCCCCTTTAAATTTAATTATAATAGAAGGTTTTTTGGAAGATGAAGGGGAATTATCTGGAAAGGTGATTAAGGAGATGTGGGGGTTTAAAGGGAAAAATGTACAGATTTCGAGCCAGGAGAAAAACATTTTAAAAAAGCAAAAGAATACTCGCTGTTGTGCAGTTAAGATATCGCATGCAACTACAAGAAGTTGTTTGCCAAAAGACTTTTCATTGACAACGTAAAAAATGCGATCAAAATTCATGAGATCAACACAACGGTTTTAACAAAGGTCATTAGATAGAAAAAAAACAAAAAACGTGTGTTTGTTAAACCCGGTTTTCATATGCTATGGAATTATAGAAAACCCTAAAAAATTAAAGTGGAACTGTGTTTGGGGGATTTCTGAGTTTTCCTTCCAAAAAATTTGAGGAGCTGGTTTTTTTTTTGTGTCAGTTTTCGTAAAAAAATCCGGGCGGATTCCTTTTTACAATTCTTTTTTTTATATGGATCAACACTCCAAATGGTCTGTTGCCTGATGCGCGGTCCCCCTTTTGCTTCCCGGTTAAAAAAAAGGACTTACTTTCAAAAACCCAAAAGGTAATAGTTTGCCGGATGAAGACTCTCCTTCAACAGATTTATTTTTTGTTTTTTGATTTTCTTGTACGGTTTTAGCCCCTTTAATTCTTCATTATTATTGCGCGCAAACTGAGGGCGTCTTCTAACCCTTTGTGTTGCGAGACTTGTCAAACAGCTCTCTGTGAAAAGGGGAGGAAAAAGCTTTTAGTAAATGTTTGTTAAAGTTTTGACTAAAACTTGTGATCTGTGAAAATCCGGGAAAGCCTCTTTTAAGGAACTTATGTTTTAACAAAAAATTGATTCACTTGACCTTTAAATTTTTTCCTCATCAACTTGAATATGCGAGGATAAGTAGCAGCCCCCGTTGGGGTTTTCGTTGTATGGCGACAGCAACAGCAGAAGCCTTTTTGTTAATGGTCCGCATCTTTGTATCTTGAAGCTATGTCAATGACTGTGGTGGTATTAAACTTTTTCGTCTAATGTATCAGAGGGTAAAAATAGAAGGTCCTTTGAGGGTGCGTTTGGGTTTATTCACAAGTGTGGTCTCTTATTTGCCCAGGCGCAGGTAAATAAATTTGGGCCGATCCTTGTTTAGTAACCCCTTCTTTTCTGTTTGTTCACTGACCCCGCTGCTTCGCTTACTTTTAATTGCTGTGATTCCCCCCCCAATATCCTTTTTGGTGAATATAGATTTTGTTTATTTTTTATTCAGTGATATTATGCGCAAAAAAAAACAAACAGTTACCCAAAGCAAAAAACCCCTTTCTTGCTCTTTTGTTTTTCTGATGGGTGATAAAAGTTGCTAATTTTGGTGGGGGCAATGTCTGGATTGGTTTGCCCGTTTCTAGATAAAACTCTTTTATTGCTTTATCAAAAATTTTAAATGTGTAAATGCGCCCCCGTTTTTTCGTGTGTTTTAATAAAATCTAACGCCAATTCTATGCTTTTCATAGCGTCTTGGGGCTGGGCTAGTTGCTCCACAGTTTGTTATGTCTTTTTTTCGTTCATCCCGTAGTTTACTAAAAGCGATTCTTCCGCTAAAAAACAAGCGCATTTAAACCCCAGCGCCCCCTATCATCATTAGGTGAAGCCCCTTTTTTATAAAGTATTTTTTAATTTAAATTTTCAGGAATTATTTCCCGCTTAACTAAAAAATTTTCGTAGCGAACGAAGCTGCAATAATAGCAATCAGCTTTGCTGAAAACCCCAAAGTCTAGTTTTCCAAGATCCGCTGGTTTAATTCTTAACAGGCTTTTACCAAGCATCGGTTCCTACCTTGGCCCCCCAATGACAGCAGAATGGAAAAGGTATAAAAAGTTTTTTCGGTGCTCATTTTAAAAATAAATAAATTTAATTAAAAATAAAAAACAAACAGCGATGATCTAATAAGCTACAGGGGGCCCCAAACCCTTCCGAACTTACAAAAAAAGAGTTTTGATCAAAACTTTATGCCCAAAATGGAAGGTTGTTTCTTTTGGGAGCATGTGGGAAAAAAAACATTCCCCGGGAAATGAATTTTGCATAGAAAAGATTCAAACAGATGTCGCCACAAGACATTATAAAATTCAAACAGGTATGAAGCGCGCTGGGGCGGAAGGTAAAAAGTGTGGGGAAAAAAGGTTCTTAGTTTGTACACTAAACTAGTCAGCGTTTGCCCCCATTTATTTGAACAAGTCTTAGTTGATTTAACGCAAGATCCAGTTTTAACAAATCTTAGAGTCTCTAAGCGTGTTTATATTACGATTTGGAAAATTTTTTCCCCGTTAAAATAGGATTAATTTCTTTTAACATATAGATTTTTTTCCCCTTTAAAAAGAAAAAGAGCAGAATCAGGAAAAACGAATCGAAAACTTGAATCAAGTCGGGAAATGACCGTAAAAAACCCATCCCGGGCATTGCGCGGAAAAAATTAGCAGAGGGAACAACAAAAAAAAAATTACAGTTTCAATCCAGAATGAAAACATAACACCCCCAACGCCCAAAGTTAATCCAAAGCCGCTCCGAAAAGGCAAGTTAAATTTAAGGGCACCAAAGTCTTCAGGAAATTGAAAATTAAAACTGTTGCATTTTTGGGCCATTGCTGCAGCTGGGGGCATTATTTTCGGTTTTTAAAAATTAAAACAATGGGACAAAAAACAAAAAAAAGTTAAAACAAACCCGAAAACCCCTAAATCGAAAAAGACAACAGCACGCCAAACCGCCAATAACAAAAACTATTTTGATCCTTTATAATGCAAAAATATTTTTAAGAAATTTAAAATTTAAATTTTTTATAAAAAAGGCGGTTATTATTTGTTTAAAATGATGGAGTCAATAAATAAAGACATGGAGTTAAAAAAGCATTTTCCTAGACCCGAATTGTAATTGCTTAGGATGTAAGAATTCATTAAGATCTATGTACCCCAATCTCACGCCCAAGGGGCGTTAAGCAAGACATCCCCAACGATGACGCGTTTTTTGAGGCGTGTGTGTACTATTTAGGCATCTTATTTAAGATAAAAAAATAAATTGTTTTTTTTGTAATTATAAGATAAATTGATAAGAACTTGTTGTCTTAAAGGAGACTTAATTACAATCTTGAGGAATTAATTAGAACTTAATTAAAAACTTAAACAAAAACTTATTAAGAACTTTAAGAAATTAATTAAAAACTTTAAATTAAAAACTTTAAAATTTAAAAACTTAATTAAGAACTTGGGGTGACTTAAATTTAAAAAAATTAATTTGAACTTGGGGTGATTTGGGGGTGGGGTTGTGTGGTGTACACAGAGCTTTATTTTTTTGTCATTTTAACCCACTTGGTTTTTTTTCAAGACAGTGCTTGCGTTTTTGGATGCATTTGGTCTTTTGTTGCAAGTTCAAAACAGCCCCCAAGTGCATTTACAAAAGTGATTGAATAAAACAAGAGGTGAAAGCAAAAGGGCCCCGGGGGAGGGTCCCGCAAGTAAACCACCGTTCCCGCGTGAACGGCGAAACATGACGTCAAAGCAGGTGAGGTAAAAATTTTTTAGAAAACTGTTCGGGGCTTTGTGGGGCAGGGTCCAGCAAATGGCCACCGTTTGCGCGGAAAAGGCGAAGCAACGTCAAAGCGGTAAGGGGAAGAACTATTCGGGGCTTTTGGGGGGAGGAGTTCCCGCAAGTAGGGGCCCCCGTTCAGCCGTGAACGGCCCTATTTTAGGTGTGCTTTAGCAGTTGCCCTTTCCCCCTTTTAAAGATTACTGGGATTGGGAGCTCGCTTGTCATTTTTGTGCGAAACTTTTTTCCCAGTACTGTGCAAATTTCCGGACTTGCAGCATGGTTTTAATTTCTTCAGCTTTTCTAAAAATGAACGAAAGGGGGAAGGCCTACAGATAAAACCTTGGGTATCCAAAAAGACCCCCTTGCAACAGCACGTAATTTTTTGTACGTGTCATCAGAA
>JAFLJL010001440.1:0-10000 GCA_018398815.1 Conus ventricosus | reverse complement strand
TTTAGTACAACTTATTATTTTATTTCCAAAACAATGTGCAGGTTATCACATTTCACGACTTTCCCTGTTTTGTCTGCAATTTTTAAATTAAATGATCCGACCCTTCCACAAACTAATCTTTTAAACTGTAAATTAGGGAATTGTATAATTTCATAATCGCAATATGCAGCTTTCCCAGATGGAAGAGCTCTTAAAACAGTTGAAGGCCTTCCATCATATAAGTTTTCATCAGTGCTCAGCTCATCCAAATGAACATAGAGTAATGAATGTAATGCAAGATCGAGCGGATTTTCTCCCTATAAGTAGTTTTGTTTGGCGCAACTCTAAAACTATGAATAGGCGATCGGCAGTTGTAAATGCCTAACATTTTAGCTAGCTCCCCATCAAAATAGTAACCTACTTCTTCTTCTTCAGGCTTGAAGGTCAACATTGTTTTCAGATTCGCATTGTTAAGTTTGAGAGTAATGTCAAAGTTACTCATTGCTTCTTTTAGTGAGCAAAACCCGTAATAACCATCAGGTATGGTTAACTGGCTAACTAATTGTCCTTTATTATTAACTTTTTTAATCTTATTATTCTCCTTGGATTCGGTTATATTAAACCATACAACTTTGTAAAAAATTTCATGAAGTGCAACCATTCTGGTTCCGCAATCGTTATCAATAGCATGTTCTAAAAACGAAAGACGGTCTTGAGTTGTTATCGTTACAAACATTTTTTAAACAAAATAAAAATGAGTGCATTCAAATATACTAATGCAAAATATTCTGTTGGACCGCACTACAATCTTAAAAATATAACAACTGATACTCTTGTCATTTCTGTGACCCAGACTGACACCTTTCAAGTAAAGGTGAGTACGCCTTTAAAAACAGATATCTTAACCCCCCTATTAAAAAAGACTACATCGTGAAAGTGTGGTTCAGTCAACCGATGCAGTTTTATCAGAACCAGTTAAACTTTGCTGTGTTTTGTGCATCAACTGGGTGTGGAGTGTCGTATGCTGATCACTTAAATCATCCTAATCCTTTGGTGAGGTCAGTGTATAGATTTCATTTCTATTACACCTTCAGACGTTTTTTGACTGAACTGCAAGCACCATTGCCAAATGACAAACCGTTTAATCCATTCAGCAACAGAATAGACATGAAGGCTTTTGAAAGGATCTGTAACAATTCAATATTAAGGCTAAGACAGACTTTAGACAAAAGTTGGATCTTAATCATGGCTTAGGCACCCCTTATTTTTGGGGCGTGCACAGAAAGTATAACTATAACTGGAATCCTCCTTACACATCTTTCTCTACAGGCACGGCTGTTCACCTCGGGTCCATAGAGCAAGAGCATAAAACAGCATGGACAACATTTATCTTAGACACTTCTAAGGGCCTAACTAAAGCAGGAATAGAACGAATAAACGACTCTATTCGTACTTACGTTTGGTGTTTGCTAGGTTCGCAAGCACAAACGAGATCGAGCATAACTGATCCTTCTACTGGTTTTGACGCGCAAAACAATACTTAGCAAATTTAGAGGACGCCATTAATTCTACAGTTGATTTACCTTCAAGTATTAAAAGATACCAAAATGTTTTACAATACGCAAGATCAAAAGTAGACTTTGCTGTTGGCACTAGTTTATACATGCTGCCTTCTGACCTCAGGCTCCAGATAGGAACAATAATAAACTACAATAATGAAATCCTTGTGGCAGGCAATGACCAGAAGGTCGGAAAAAAACGAAATAAATTCTGAGCCTGTAATATTGCAAGCAGTAAACAAACAAGATGACCCCCAAGAATAAGTCATCCCATCCCCGCGGTTCAAAGCCCAAAGACCGTTGAAGAAGTCAAAACAAATAATGACCAAGAATATGAAAAGACAGCGCTTGTTATTGGATTAACTGGCTTAAGGATTACTTGGTCTTTATTTTACTAAAAATTAACCCGACTATTAAGAGAACTAATGCCCATAAGTGCTCGGCCATAAAAGCCAACTATTTTTGCTTGCAGTAGACAAAAGCCAGCTAACAACACCCCCTAATATACTTGGTAAAGCGTCTATAGCTTTACTGGCTAATTTTTTAATAAATCCGCAAGATGATCAAGCTGTTTTTTTACCCATGATTATCAGGCGGTGATGGAGGCGATGGCGGCGGAGGCACTAGCCCAGCACCACCACCATCCGTAATAGCCATCACCAGTGTACTTATTGCAAATCCTAAGGCTGTTATAACGCTTACTAATGTGACTCCTTGCTCGCTAAACAACGTTCGTATTCGTTCTGCTAGTGTTGTGTCTTCATATAAAATTTTTTGGATAGATTCTCTTATTCTGGTCGCTTGAGATCGTAATTGTTCTTGGTAAGTAGACAATCTTTTAGTATTGCTGATCTTTGTATTTTAAGTTTTTTTATTCTTTGGATTATTCTTTTTTTTTCACCAAGCCCTAAGTTGTCGTCATCAGCATCAGCGAGTTTTTCTTCTTCTTTTTTTATACGCTCATCTAGTTCATCCACTTTTGCTGACTTTTTTTTTTATTCGTCTCTGATGGGTCTCAAAGAATGATGAAGGGCCACTAGGTCTTGCTCGGGTATCGGCGGGTCGTGGATAGTTTTTTAATGCTGTTTCTTCTGAAAACGGGTTTTCTGCTTGCATTAATTTGTCCGCTGTTTGACTTAAATCTTTAATTTTCCATGTTTTGTATTTGGCTATCTGTTGGGAGTTCCTGTAGTGTGTTTTGAAGTTTAGCAACTGCCTCCCTATCTAATTTTTGGTTTAGCAATGCCAAGGCGATTTTGTACGCTCACAGGGAGTCTTTGCCTAATTGTACCTATGGCATAAAACTTTGATGGGTCTCGTTTAGTTGTAAGCTGAACAGGATCTCCTTGATCGTTTTTCACATACAAATGGCCACCATCTTTTACTTCAAAATCAGGGTCTATAAATTGGGGAGTTCTAGGCCTAAACTTTTGTAAAATTCTCCGGCCGTACTTTCTGTTAATTCACGCCGCATTGAGAGCGTTGAGCGATGCTGTATCAAAGGAGCCGTTTCACTCATGTCGTCCTCCAGGATCAAAAACATCATAATCTTCTTCGCCTTCAATTCCTGCCATGTTTCTTAATAATAAACTTTTTATTTTGTTTTATAAAAATGTCACAAGCATATGGTTCAATTCTTGACCCGCATAGAAGACTGAAAGAGCCCTTTGGTGTGAAGGAAATAAACGGAATATTACTGTTCCAATAATCCCTCTATTATTGATGCGGATCAAATTCTTACTGTCAAATTTCCAGACCTAGGAGCAGATGAAGTGATTGTGCCAGGCTCTGCGCAACTTACTTTCAAAAAAGAACTCGAATCAGCAACAGACCCAAACAGGACAGTTGTCCAGAATCTGGGACGGGCAATCGTTAAGAAAATTTCTATAAAACTTGAGGGGCAAGAAATATTTTCTTTACACAATGCAGACATATTTTTAACCTATTCTGATCTATGGCTAACCGGGAAATGAAAGGGCTGACTTTGCGTTTCAAGGAATCGAAAATGAAGAAGCACTAAAACATAGAATAGGGGCTGGAGATACTAAAGACGGCAAAAGTATGTAGCGGTAAATTTTGCGTATGGAAATCGCTTTTCTATTCCCTTAGATTTTGAGTTGTTAAAAGCGCATGCGCCATACTTTCAAGGAGCATTAAAAGACAGATTGTCTATGAACTAACTTTTAATGAATACAAACTGTTTTCAGATCATCAGACACCGAAGCAAAGTACAGCATTTCTGACATCTCGTTAGAGTTTGACGTTGTTAGCAACCCTAATTTAGCAAGGTGATTGAGCAACAATATCAGTCAAAATTGCAATATATTACGAAAGAGTGATTCACCATACAACATATCCCAGAAGCAGGGCAGACACTATATGGAATTTTAGTTTTAGTGCCGCAGCAAGATCGCTTAAAGGTATTTTATTGCTGTGTGAAGATGAAGAACCATTCAAAAGAGGAAGCGAAAAGTTTATTAATCCTAAAATAACGAAAGTACAATGTTCGATTGAGGTAGGGCCCTAACCAAATCTACGCTAGCGGGCTTAGACCTTATCATCATTTGACGAAATAAGAAAATTGTTGGGGGTGGGGGGTGTAGAAGCCCACAACGGTAGACCTTGTGTCTAAAGATCTTCATCTTCACAGTGTTAGGCTCGATGATTATTTAACAACAAAATACGGTTTATGGATTGACCTAAGATCGACAGAGGATAATCAGTTGCATGGAAGTGGGAGAACTGTTAAAGACGGAATAAACATTCAAAAATTTATAAAGAAAATGATGGCGATAAACCAGTTAATGTACATTTGTTTTTAATATATGATGCGCAGCTGAATATTCAAGATAACCGATTAAAAGATATACAATACTAAATTATTTTTTATTTTTTAAAAAAAGCATGTCTGTTCAGGTTTATCCAAATGTGCCTACAGCGCATAGTCGCCAAAAGAAGGGATAGTAGAAACCCCTAACATAAAAACCTTCAGATTAAACAAACATTACGCAAATGCAACAAAAACTAGAGCAAGACCTTTCAAAATACAGCAAAACCAAACGACGGTATTCTGCTGCTTTTAATGCCGTTACATATGTTAATACTGGAGCATCGACTGTTAGTGCTCTATCAGCAGGAACGAGTGTAGGCCTCTTAGCAACAGGCGTAGGTGCACCCGCAGCTTTACCTCTAGGTGGTTTGTCTTTAGCTCTTGGCCTGTGTTCATTAGCTGTAAGTACGGCTGGCAAAAATTAAAAACTAAACTCCAAAAGCACACAGCTATGGTTCAACTAATAACAGCTAAACTTAGTTCGTTCAAAACTGACAATAAATAAAGCGCTAGTTGACTCAAACATCACGGATGAAGAATTTAGTCGTTTACGGCCGATTTTGATGACTATAAAAGACAAAAGTTTGATCTTCAAAAAAGGGAAGGGCAAGTTTTTCTCAACACCAGACACCGAGCAGATAAAAAAGGAATGCTTAAAAAAAGTAAACGAAACATTAAACTCTGTTCTAAACAGCTCACATTAACAACATCAAAGGGCGTTTATACTTTAGTTTATGAGTCCAAGCACAAAAAGACCGTTGATATTGATTCTGATTAATTATTTTTTTTTTAATTTAAATAAATATTTTGAGTTAGAAAAGAAACTCAACATGGCTGAGATATATGAAGGAGCAGACGAATTGTTTGAAGGAATGCTTTAAGGATGAGCGTTTGTCAAAAGCTTTAAATGATATTAATCTAGAAGTCATTGATCCAACAAACGTACAGTCAAGCGTTGTTCATGCTATTTCTCAAGTTCCAGGCAAACTAACAATAGACCCGCCAGTTAAGTAAAGTTAGCTGTTTTAATCGACTATATAACAATAAAAGAAGAAAATCTAGAAGTCTGGGTCTCAACTAAACAACAGACTATTCTTTCTCATAATGACTTAACCCTGGTTGGGCAGACCAACTGCTTACACAGTTTGATGTGGCCGCTGAAGAAGCCAAAATGAGAGGCTCTGGTTGGTCAGAGGGCGAAATTATAGAGATCAGATTAAAACAGGCTAAGTATAAGCCGATTGTAGGCAAGGCTTACATTTCGCTACCTCCAGCATTAGTCGCAAAAAGAGCAGTTCTAAACATAAAGAATTCAGACAACAAATGTTTTATGTGGTGTGTTCTTGCAAGGCTGCATATATCCGCAAAATGCAGAGAGAGTGTCTAACTATGAACCTTACAGCAATGATCTTAACTTTAGTGGAATATCCTTTCCTGTTAGCGTGGACAAAATTGATCAGTTTGAGAACAAAACAAACCAATAACTGTTAATATCTACACATGGGATGAGGAAACAAATCTGCAACCCATCAGAGTATCCAAAAAAAGTCATCGATTGGCGAACCAGACAAAAGCCATGTTGACTTACTACTAATGTTTTCACCAACAGGGCTACCCCATTACACATTGATACGAGCAATGAGTAGACTAATGCGGCATACTTCAAAACAAAAAAATAAACAAGAATTCTGTAGAAAATGTTTAACAAGAATTCCATCTGTTCAAGCTGTGAGTGACATAAGAAACATTGTATCAGCCCAGTTGACTGTAATACAGAACTAATTACGCCCCCCCCCGGATCTAAAGTTAGTTTTAAGAACTGGAAACGGCTGCAAACGAGCCCATACGTTGTTTACGCAGACTTCGAGTCGCTTATTGTTCCTTATGAAGGCCCGACGCCACAGAAACTTCCTAAAACAGTCTTAAAGAGTAATCACCAGATTTGTTCATTTGCTTTCATCTTTGTCAGGTCGGATGGTGCCCATTCGGAACCAGAATTGTATAGAGGACCAGATGCTGCAAATACTTCTTTAAAACGCATGCAGCAAGTGCGTAAAAGCCTGTTCTAATAATCTAAACTTATCTGAAATCAAGATGACGCCCGAAGACCAACAACAGTATAAATCAGCCACATTGTTGGATTTGGGGTTTTAAACTAATGTCTAACAGTGAGGAAGCCAATCCGACAGTAAGAGACCATGATCACATTAGCGGAAAGTTCAGAGGAGCAGCGCACAGTAAATGCAATCTTCAACTAAACTTTAATCCAAAGACAGGGAAGCTGCCCATCTTCTTTCATAACTTGCGAGGTTACGACTCTCATCTTATAATGCGAGCAGTAGACAACGCCTTCAGGGTAGCATGCATTGCACAGTCATCAGAAAAGTACATGTGTTTCACTTTAAATAACATGTCTTTCTACAAACTCTATGCAACACCTGATGGGATCATTAGAGTCACTGGCTATGTCCTTAAAGTCCTGCCCAATAACGGAAAATATTTTGACCCAACTCTTGTTAGAAAGGGCGTTTACCCTTATGAATACATGAACAGTTGGGAAAGGTTTGACGAAGATACACTTCCTCCTAAAGGCGCGTTCTTTTCTAGTCTCAGAGGAAGGGACATCAGTGATTCCGATTACCAGCATGCTCAAGATGCGTGGCAGAAGTTAGATTCTAAAACGATGGAGACTATCATGATTCATACTTGATGGCCGATACATGTTTGTTGGCGGACGTCTTTGAAAATTATAGAAAGACCTGCATGAAACATTATAGCCTGGATCCTGCGCATTACATTTCTGCGCCTGGGATGAGCTGGGACGCTTTCTTAAAGTTTACTGGAGTACAGATTGATTTATTGTCTGATTTACCAATGATTCAGATGATTGGAAAACGGATTGCGTGGAGGAATTAGTATGGCGTCGCATCATTATTGTAAAG
This sequence comes from Conus ventricosus, assembly GCA_018398815.1. NCBI lineage: Eukaryota > Metazoa > Mollusca > Gastropoda > Neogastropoda > Conidae > Conus > Conus ventricosus. The sequence continues at coordinate 2,690 of JAFLJL010001440.1, read as the reverse complement.
CAAACAACAAATACCTAGATGATTATGATCCAAGTAAAAGGTCTAACTATCTCATGTATTTAGATGCAAACAATCTGTATGGTTGGGCTATGGCGCAATCACTTCCATTACGCAACTTTAAATGTACACAGGCGGCGATCCGAAAAATATTCAAAAGACATTAAAGTGGTTGAACAGTTTAACGCCCGATCGACATCAGGGCTATATCTAAGAAGTTGACTTAGAATATCCTCATGAACTCCATGACCTACATAATGACTACCCATTAGCAGCAGAAAGTCTAAAGATGGCAAAAACAGAGCCGCCTAAACTTGTGCCTAATCTTCGAGGCAAAAAAAATTATGTCTGTCATTACAGACTTCTACAATTTTATTTAAAGCATGGTTTAAAGTTGACAGCAGTTCATCGTATAATTGCTTTTGATCAAGAACAGTTCATGAAACCATACATCATGAAGAACATTGATCTTAGAACTAAATCCACAGATGCTTCAGAAAAAGACTTTTTCAAGCTGATGAACAACAGCTGTTTCGGAAAGACTATGGAAAATCCGCACAAGCGTAAAGATTCAGATTGGTCACAAAGAGAACGAAGCAATTAAGCTGACTTCAAAACCTAATTATCAGGACTTCAGAAGATTTCATGACCAGCTTTTTGGCATAATGATGAAGAAAAAGAAAGTCAAATTGGACAAACCTGTATTTATTGGGTTTACCGTTTTAGAATTATCAAAGCTTTTGATGTTAGAATTTCTTTATGACTACTTTAAACCCTCGTATCCTGAGTCCAGAGTACTTTACACAGATACAGATAGTTTTGTTATAGATATCCCTACTGAAGACATCTATAAAGACATGGAATTAGAAGTAGCTAAAGGGCATGCGGGATGGTACGATACATCTGATTATCCTAAAGATTCGCCTTTGCATTCAACTGTTAACAAGAAGGTTTTAACAAATCTTAAATAAATGTTAGCGAACCGCCCAGAGAACGTGGACAAACGAGTCACGAGACAAAACACAACGCGTTTCGACCTCTTAGGTCTTCGTCTGGTGATAAATAAACGAATAAAACAACGAAAATTCACTTAGCTTTGATCGCTTCAGATCGCTCAGGCAGGGTTCAGCGCAAAGAAGGCGTTGATTCATTCCTTTGCTGTTTGTTCACTGACTCCAGCTGCTTGGCTTAGCTTTTTTATTACCGTGATTCCCTTCCAATATCCTTTTGGCGAATAATAAATTTTGTTCATTTTTATTCAGCCAATATTATGCGCAACAAAATACACAACGGTCATGCCAAAGACGATAAACACGATTTCTTGCATCTTTTGTTTTTCTGATGGTTATAAAAGTCACTGAATTTTGGTGGGGGCAATGTCTCGATTGGTTTGCCTGTTACAAGATAATATTCTTTTATTGCTTGATCAACATCTTTAAATGTGTAAGCCGCATGTCCCTGTTTTTTCAGTTTGTCGTTAATAAAATCTAACTGCTCAATTCTCTGCTTTTCATAGTAATCTTGTGCAGCTGCTAGTTGCTCCATAGCTTTGTTATGTCTTTTCTCTCTTCATTAGTTTGTAGTTTACTAAATGCGTAATTACTTCTGCTAAAAGCAAGCGCATAACCACAGCGCCGCCTATCATCATTACGAGTGAAGCCATTTTTATAAATGTTATTTTTTTTTATTTTACATATTGATACTGTCTGGAATTATTCCTTGCTTAACTAGAAATCTTTCGTAGCAAACGAAGCTGTTATAACAGCAATTAGCTTTGCTGAATCCTCAAAGTCTAGTTTACCAAGATCTGCCAGTTTTATTTTTAACAGGCTTTTACCAAGCATTGTGTAATCCTACACTTAGGCCCCCAATAACAGCAGAATGGTATACAAGGTTGGTAACAGTTTTTTTTTTTGGTGCTCATTTTTAAAAAATAAAATAATTATAATTAATAAAAACATGAACGGTGATGATCTACTACAGCTACAGGGCAGCCTAAACCTTCCTGAACTTATGATTGCAAATGACCAGGGTGATGACCAAGCTATTATGCCCAAAAAGGAAAGACTGTATTCTTTGGCAGCATGCGGAAAAACAAAACAGTTCCTCGGAATGAATTCAGCATAGAACAGATTCAACAAATGTCGCCGCAAGACATTGTAAAGTATCATAACAGGTATGAAGCGCAACTAGGATCAAGAATGGTGAAAATGTGTAGGGCAAACGGTTCTTAGTTTGTACACTAAACTAGTAAGCAAATTTGCGCCTATTGACTCTGAACAAGACTTTATGTATGATTTAACGCAGGATCCAGTTTTAACAAAGTCATTAGAGTCTCTAGGATGCAATCTGTATTACAGATTTGGAACATTATTGTCGCCGCTAATCATGGGATTAATTACTTTTAATTATATAGATTTTGTTTCCCTAAAAAATGACCGAGCCGAAAATCAGCAGAATCAGAAAAATTGATTCAGGCGAGAAAGTGACCAGTAAAAAGCCTCCTCATCCTGGGCGTGTTGCAGCAGAAAAAAATTAGCAGAGTGAAACAAAAAAACAAAATTAATGTTACAAGCACTGTCACGACCGACCCCCTGGAGGTCTGCCCTGACAGGATCGTCTAGGTGGGAGTGAAGGGAGTGCTGACCTCGCACGCCTCGCAAGAGCCCAACGAAGATGGCCCGTCCCTAATA
>JAFLJL010001439.1:100613-110874 GCA_018398815.1 Conus ventricosus | reverse complement strand
ACGTGAAACTCAGGCTTACCACACCAAGGTGTCTCTCCACTAATACACACATAAAGGCGCCCATGCACCCACCGAAATTCCACTCTCCCTGAAGAATGAGGTGTCACGCACTCGCCTCGCTTCTGACACGAACTGAGGAGAACAGAATATCGTACACAGTTCTACTTACACATTTCCGTTCTTCAAATTAGTGGCGGCAGAAGCATGATAGATCGAATCATCGATACCATTTAATCTGACTTGGATGTCAATTGGGCTTTCTTCACCGGCCTGGTTGTTAAAACACACACACACACACACACACACACACACACACACACTCTCTCTCTCTCTCTCTCTCTCTCTCTCTCTCACACACACACACACACACACACACACATACACACACACGCGCGCACGCATGCACGCACTTAATGCTGGTTTAGATATCAAATGGGCTTTCTTACCTGGCCTAGCCTGGTTGTTACTCTCTCTCTCTCTCTGTCTCTCTCTCTCTCGCACACACACACACACACACACCACACACACACGAACTGACAAGAAGAAATAACTGGGTTGGTTTCTTGCGGGGAGAGAGGGGGTGGGGGGTCCCTCTTTTCTTTTCTTTCTTTTTCTTTTTTGTTTTCATTGGCAATAGGTCAGAGCAGAACGCCTGACTTGTCTCTGGACAGGCGGCAAGTGAAGGCGAGGCCTTACAAGTGCTGGCACCGGAGTCCAGTCCTATACCTGGTGCCAGACCTTGTGAGGCCTCGTTCACCTGCCGCCTGGGCACAGGCAATGAGGCGTTCTGCTGTGACCTGTCTCTCTCTCTCTCTCTCTCTCTCTCTCTCTCTCTCCTCTCTCTCTCTCTCTCACACACACACACACACCACACCACACACACCACCACCACACACACCACCACCACACCACACATACGCACACCACACCACACCCACATATCCTCACACACACACACACACACACACACACCACACACACACACCACACACACAAACACACACATGTCCTCACACACACCCACATCCACACACATGTCTCTCTCTCTCTCTCTCTCTCTCTCTCACACACACACACACACACACAACACACACACACACACACACATAGAGTTATATACAGTCATGTATTTGCATGAAAGAAATGTGTGTTGTTTTTAAAATGTTTTTTTGAGCTTGTTGTTATATGTTCAATTAGTTTCTTTCTTATTTATGAGGGCAGGATGTATAAAAAGCTGGAAGGCTTATTCTTATACCTCAACAAAGATAATTTTGACTTGACTTGACACACATCCTCACACAACACACACACACACACCACACAACACCACACACACACACACACACACACTCACACACACACCACACATACACAACACACACATACTGTACGGATCGCTAAGCCGGACGTAAAAAAAAACAAAACCCTCCACAACTAACCCTTAACATATAACACGTCACACAAGAACGGGAAAATAAAAAATTTTTTTCCCCGACACAAAATAAATGACCGGAATCTTTTATATACTCGTCTCAGACCCCAGCCTGAAACCCCGGGTTTCCCAACGGCCAAGGCCGCCACAACAGTTATTTGACCCCTTTCCAGTCACGGTGTGCAGTGTTTCCCAGATCCGCAGATTACACATAGCACAATACAAATCATTTTTTTTCCAAACCCAATTCCCCAAAAAAAAAAGAAAAAAAAAAACAACAACCAAACTATCTACTTCATTTAAAACTATATTCATTTTAGCATATAATTCACTGCGCACATTCACCCTTCAGTCTTTACCCTTTTAATCAACATCCATCCTTCATGTTACGCACATCCAAAAACCCAATGTCTTCGGGTGTTTCAATGTCACACACACACACAAAAAACAAAAACCATGCCACCGACGACAACGTTGACTGTCTCACGACGACGACAGCGACGGTGACGGTGACCAGACGAACCTGCCTGCCGAAGACGGAAGACAAACAGTAAACACACCGGCTTTCACAAACGTGGAGTCACAGCAACGGCGAAAACAGCAGTGGTGACACACTAACGGCGACACAGAGGGACAGCGCCCCGTGACAGTGACACACTGGCTTTTACATCAGGGGGAGTCACAGCACCGGCGATAACAGCCAGCGGTGACACACTAACGGCGACACAGACCGACGCGACCGGTGACAGTGACACTGGTTTCCCAAACATCAGTGGTGTCACAGCAACGGTGACACAGCAGCGGTGACTCACTGACGGGCGACACAGACGACAGCGACCAGTGACGTGACACCACTGGCTTTCACATCAGTGGGTCACAGCACCGGCGATAACAGCAGCGGTGACACATGACGGCGACACAGACGACGGCGAGCTACGGCGCCCACGGCAACAGTGGCCCCCGCTACGGCACCAGCAGCAAGGTGACACCAGAAACGGCCAGGCTGTAAAGGCCCGGTGGAGGGAGGAAAAAGTAAAGGGTTGTAGCACCGGGGGGTAAGGGCTGGGACAACCTTTCCCGGCACAGCAGGGTGGGGAGGTGGCAGGAAGGGTACTTGCAGGCACCCGCGACGACCACGGACAGGCAAGGACAGGAATGCCCGCATTTTGGGCCCTCCACAGGACCCGACCCAAACTGCCCCGGGTCCGCTGGTGTACCCGGGGACAGGATGGTGGGAATGCGCCCTCACCTGCACTTAACATAGCTGTTACCCTCTAATCGTAGATTTGCATTGGGTAACCCCTTAGTTCGCCCCTTCCCAGGATTTCCTTTACGCAACCCATTCCTTAATTGCTTACAATCGGGGTTACCTCTATAACCATCCCCCGTTGTTTATATCACAAATTATATTTCTCGTACACTACGGTATACACAGAGCTACTCCATAATACACCTTCCCACACACACATTCTCGTCATATTGTAAACAACCACAAATATCATGTCTCGATTCCAAAGAAAACCAATGGGACAGGGGCGGTTTTATCCCCTTGGCAATCACCCAAGGCCTTAGCACACTCCCCCAAATCAACATGTAGGAACAAATCTTAAATCTATATTATTGGAATTGGGTACCCATACCCTACAATACGCACGGCTTGCACCAATACTTCTTAACACAACTTCCCAATACTACCTTTCTATTTAACTTCCATGCACGGCACAATCATAACCCCTACAGACCCAATGGCCACTTACCTATCCTGCTTCCCGAAAGCATTTCCTTCAAACCCCCGTCACAAAAAAGTTTAAAAACTCAATCCAAACTTCATGATGAACAAAGGTAACATTTAACATTTCCATTTCAAAATCACAACCAATTTCCTTCTTTCTTTTCCCTTTTCCTTGTTGCACCTCCAACACAACCCACTGGGTCACAAACCACATCACACTTTCTCAGCTTGCTTCGTTTTAGTCCTTATTTTCCCCATTTTCTCCTCTTCCTTTTCCTAAGAAACTGGAAATTGATTCAAAATAAAGAGCACGTATTATTTACACGTTTGTACAAGTCGACAAAATGTGCACAAGACACGCCACCTTAACATACACTACGATCACCTTAATACTCCAATCTGCCACCATAGAACCCATGACAACAACTGCGGGGTGGCCACCCAGCACTGAACCCCAGGTCGCAGCACACAGAACACGTGCTCGCCGGCCAAGGCAACACGCTCCGCAATAATGGGTTAAGCTAATTGACATGTTTTACAAATTTAAAGATTCGGCTCACTGCATTTTGGGTTTTTTGATGTATTGAGTGTATTCAAGTCTATTTGACTCTTGTTTCCCCGTTTGTATTGACTTTAATGTTTTTCTTCCCCCCCCCCACCCCTCCCTATCCCGCCCACACCCCATACCCCCGCTTTCGCTCTCTTTCTCTCTCTCTCTCTCTCTTTCTCTCTTTTTCTTTCTTTCTTTCTCTCGCATATGGATGCTTGCACGATCTTGTCGTTTGCTTTTGTAGTATTAGTCTGTACTTTTTACAGTTTGCAATTGCATGGTGTATTTACTTTTTCCTCTTGTTGCCATATTGACTTGTATGTTGTCCATGTGGGGGTTTTTTTTTTTTTTTTTTTCCAGGGCTGGGTGGAAAAAAGCATGTACAATTTGCTTATCTCATTACCTGGTGAAATAAAATTTCGTTCGTTCGTTCGTTCGTTCGTTCACGCAAACGGACATTGACATGTACAGCTTCTCAAACATCCTCGCACATAATCATTACCATGTTAGCTAATGTTCTTCCATCCACGCAAACATTTTTCTTAACAGCCTGGAAACCAGCTTCGGTCTTCTTTCACGCAAAACGGACATCGCAATTTACAGCTTCTAAAACACCCTCGCACAATTCTTCTTCGTTCGCCATCCCGTTAGATGAGCAGCCGGTGTCCTCAGTGAAGGCTGCCGTCCACAGCAGCTCCTCCAGGGTGCCGTACAACTTGGCTTCCACTGCTGTCGGTGTTGGCCAGTACTTCCTTCTGGATGCTGCATGCGTGTACAGTCTTGAAGGATGTGGTCGGTCGTCAGTGGTCCCTCACACAAGGGCACTCCCCACTCTGTCCAATACCAAATTTTGTGTGCATGTGGTGGAGCAGGCGATTGTGTCGAGTCCTCAGGCGGAGATCTTGACCTGTTCCCGTCGTCCCAGCAATGATTCTCATCCTGTTGTCTACACCACCACTTGTGTCTCCTCAATCCAAACGGCCCACCCCTAGCCTCAGCTCAGCGCCGCAAAACACCAGTTAGAACTGAAGGGAGGACCATGCTCTTCAGTGCAAGGTCCGCGGTGCTTTCCTCCTCTGTCCCAGCTTCGTTCACGACCTCCACCTCCATCTCGCTGAGAAGACACACACACAACGTGGTTACCTTCCGGGATCCAAATGATTAAATTACTCCCTTGACGGTTTTTTTTTTTTCCCCAAGCCCAGAGGTTTGAACTTGAGAAGCTGGCATGTCCTTTTTTTCTGATTTCCGTCACTTGTTCACAATTCTCCGAAAGGTTCCATCTCCTTGACGCGCAGCACGAGGGGCCGCGGCAAGAAGCAACCCCACCATGCCTTGGTTTCCAGTTTCTCAATTACCTCTCGTCCTTCTCACCTTCCAACTGTTGTCGTTCAAAGCCCTTTGAAAGGCCCTTTGTGTGAGAGGTCGCCTCCCTTTGCCAGCCGTGCATAAGCTGTGTCGAGGTGGGAAGAGATCAAGTGCGGTTATTTCCCTATCACTCCCCCTCCTTTCTCCTTACTCCTGCTGTTTCTGAACGGTCCTGGGTTCTCCACGCTTTTTTTTTTTTTCTTTTGAAGTTTCTCAATACCCTTTGCCTCCTGACAGCCCAGGAGAGAGAGAGAGAGAGGAGAGGGGAGAGAGAGAGAGAGAGAGAGTGCTTTTTTTTTTTTTTTTTTTTTTGTCTTTTCCATGTTTATTACCTGTGACGTCTGAACTCATACTTGTCATATGTGACGTCTTGTCATATTTGTTTCGTTCGTGACGTCTGAAGTCACACTTGTTTTATTTGTGTCGTCTGAGTCACACTTGTCTTATTTGTGTCGTCTGAAGTCATACTTGTTTTATTTGTGACGTCTGAAGTCACACTTGTCATATTTGTGTCGTCTGAAGTCATATTTGTCTTACTTGTGACGTCTGAAGTCATATTTGTCTTATTGTGTAGTCTGAAGTCATATTTGTCTTATTTTGTGTCGTCTGAGTCACACTTGTCTTATTTGTGTCGTCTGAAGTCACACTTGTCTTATTTGTGTCGTCTGAAGTCATACTTGTTTTATTTGTGACGTCTGAGTCACACTTGTCATATTTGTGTCGTCTGAAGTCATATTTGTCTTACTTGTGACGTCTGAAGTCATATTTGTCTTATTTGTGTAGTCTGAAGTCATATTTGTCTTATTTGTGTCGTCTGAAGTCACACTTGTCTTATTTGTGTCGTCACAGGTCGTACTTGTCGAAAATTCATGTCTGTTTAGTAATGTTTATTAAATAAGCCTTATTTGCATTCTCTCTCACTCTCTCTCGCGCGCCAGCGTGCGTGTGTATGTGTGTGTAGAGTGCTGTGTGGTTGTGTGTGTGTGTGGTTGTGCGTGCGTGCGTGCGTGCGTGCGTGCGTGGCGTGCGCGCGCGCGCGCGCGCGTGTGCGTGCGTGCGTGTGTGTGCGGTCGTGCGTGCGTGCGTGCGTGTAAGGCGTGTGTGTAGTGTGTGTGTTGTGTGTGTGTAAGTGTGTGTAAGTGTGTGTGTGTGTGTGTGTGTGTGTGTGTTGTGTAGTGTGTTGTGTGTGTGTGTGTGCGTGCGTGCGTGCGTGGTGCGTGCGTGCGTGTACTATGGCCTCTTTTCAGCAACATTGCAGCGCGTTTCACTTTTTCTTTCTTCCAGTCTGACCTTCTGCTCCACACTGTGCACTTTTCGCAGTCGACTCCTGTCGAACAGTATTGCCCCACAATAGTGTTGTATAGCTTGAATGTGGCGTACAGTGTTGAATCACAACGTGTTGTATAATCTGAATGTGTCGTACAGTGCTGAATCACAACGTGTTGTATAATCTGAATGTGTCGTACAGTGTTGAATCACAACGTGCATAATCTGAATGTGTCGTACAGTGTTGAATCGCAACGTGTATAGTTTGAATGTGTCCATACAGTGTTGCATCACAACGTGTTGTACAATCTGAATGTGTCGTACAGAGTGCATCACAACGCGTTGTATAATCTGAATGTGTCGTACAATGTTGCATCACAATGTGTCGTACAGAGTTGCATCACAACGTGTTGTATAATCTGATGTGTCGTACAATGTTGCATCACAACGTGTTGTATAGTCTAAATGTGTCGTACAGTGTTGCATCACAATGTGTTGCATAATCTGAATGTGTCGTACAATGTTGCATCACAACGTGTTGTATAATCTGAATGTGTCATACAGTGTTGCATCACAACGTGTTGTATAGTCTAAATGTGTCGTACAGTGTTGCATCACACTGTGTTGCATAATCTGAATGTGTCGTACAGCGTTGCATCACAAATGTGTTGTATAGTCTGCGTGTGTCGTACAGCGTTGCAATCACCATGAGTTGTGTAGTCGGAATGCGTCGCACAGCGTTGCACCATCCAGCGTTGTACAGTCCTGAATGTGTTGTGTGTACAACGTTGCGTCGTCATGTATTGTATAGTGTAAGTTCGTCGAACAGTATTACATCACCATGTAAATAGGTAATATAGGTTTCTGGATTCTGGATTCGACATTAGAAAAGTATTTAGACTCAGAATCAAAAACTTACTTTGAGAATATTTCGACAGGGTCGCCCTGTCTTCTTCAGCTCACTGTTGCTGTTGTGTCAGCGAGGCCTGGTGCGGCGACTGTTGTGTGGGGTGAATAGTTGAACACATCACCATGTGTTGTATTGTGTAAATGTGTTGTATGGTGTGACTGCGTCGTCACAATATATATCTCTGGATCACATTCGGGAAGCTCCCTCTGGAGAGAGAGCGTGGCCACAGCACAGCGCCACAAAACACAACACACACACACACACACACACACACACACACACTGCGCGAGCGTTCTTCTTCTCTCCCCTACCACCTTTCTGTGTCGCATGTTTTCTTAGTTCGCCGTTCACCGTGGATTCTCCACGTGACTGTTGTCGGGGTCAACTTCCAACGAGGACTGATCGGAGGACTTGGCTATGGCGCATGGGGAATGGGGAGGGGGTAGGAGGGGATGGCGGTTCTCGGCGGAAAAAGATTTTCCCGTCTGACTCTCACCCTTACAGAAACGTCTGTTTATTGTGAAAGATGAAGCGGGTTTTACACGAAAAGAATCTAAACTCAACGACTTCAGTCTTCAAACTCGACTTTCCTGGCGCATCCGCCTGGTCCCGATCCCAACTTGGCCTTCACCCCCGTCCCCAACGGGTAACCCTAATTACAACGCCAGCCGGAAAAACTTCCTGCTGCGCGTGATACTCTAAGAGTCACTTCCCCTGATATGACATGGCGACAGAGGAATGAGAATGCCGCCGTTTCGGTGCAAGCATCTGATCACGTGTCTATTTTCGGTGCAAGGGGACAGAACTAAAGGCTGAATATTATTCGAAAAGATGACCTTTTTGACCTTTCGCCCTCAAAACCAACTCGTTTTTTGTCTGCACGGAAGACAGAGTGTCAAATGGAAAGATGCTTAATTTCAACGGGGACTGTTTAAAACTTCCTCTTCTTGTTTTTTTTTATATACGTCTCCTTCCTTTACAAAACATTGATATTAAAGTAAGGGGTCCATGATTCGTCCGATTCTGTCAATTTTCCTCGCAAAGGGACCACGAGAGCAGGGCATGAAGGGTCACAGAATTTCAAGACTTTTTTTTTTTTGCCATGACACTCTCAGTCAAAAGAAAGGGGATAAAGAAGATGCCCCTGGAGAGATCCGCTTTGCCCAGAGGCCGCGTGACGGGTTGTACGCTAAGTTTTTTTTTTTTTTTTTTTTTTTTTTTTAAAACACAACACATTCCGACGTCGACCTGACCCCGAGATACAGACACCTGCAGTTTTGGCCAGGGATTTGAAGCAACACTCTGAGAGACGCACCTGTTGAGAGGATGACAGTCAACGGTGTAGTCCCCCCCCCCCCCCCCCCCCCCCCTTCGACTGCTGTACGGAGGCCGCCGCGGCTGACTCCTCCCACACAAATAACTGTCTCTGATGTAGATGATGACATCCCCCTTTCCTCCCCCCCCCCCCCCCCCCCCAACCAGAAAGGTCGTTTACAGTATGCTCGACATCGTTTTTCCATTGCGGTTAGTGGATGGGGGTGGGGGGGGGGGGGGGGGGGGGGGAGGCACAAAGATGATATATCAACACTTTCCAGAATCTGATTACTCGTCGCTGTACGTGAGTGTCAAGATCTACTCTTTTTTCTTTTTTTTTTTTATCTGTTTAAGGATATAATAAAGAGGAAAACAATAGGGGGGAAAAGGAGGACCTTTTCTTTCTTTTTCTTTCTTTTTTTTTTTTTCTTTTTTTTGTTCAAGAACAGTTTAAAAAACAGAAAACAAGGGAAAACTTTTACCCTTTACGCCAAATGATATGAAAGGAAGGAGGGAAGGGGGAAATCAAAAATACAAAACCGCCTAACACTGAAGTCGTAAATAACGCGCAGACGCATAAGACTTAACCTTGAGTCTTCGAACAGAGCAACGAAGTTAATTCGACGCGAACTCCCCGACAAACTAACCTAATAGTGCGGTTCGTTCCTTTACTTTTTAAATTAAATCCTCCACCCTTCACCCCAAACCCTTCCCCTCTCTCTTCTTCTGCCTTCCCCCATACTTTTCCACCCTACATCCCCCCCCCCCCTTCCTCTCTCTCTCTCTCTCTCAATTAAAACCGATGAACCCAAATTACGGAACAAATGCAGAACCTTGTTTATACATCACGCTCTTTTGCTTCTAAGGTGTCTCCTCATTTATCATGTTTCTTCTCTGCCGAACCATTTGGGGGTTTACGCAGTTCACAGTGACTGGGGTGTTTCTCTCTTCTCTCTCTCTCCTCCCCTCTCTCTCTCTCTCTCTTCTCTCTCTCTCTCTCTCCCTCCCCCCCCCCCCTCTCTCTCTCTCCTTTTTCTCTCTCAGCGTTTAAGTGAGCTCTCGCAAGCGAGCGCACGCTTGTGTGGTGTGTTTGTGTGTGTGTGTGTGTGTGTGTGGTGTGTGTGTGTGTGTGGGACAGCGCAGCGCCCTTTCACACACACACCCAAATTTTTTTGCTGGCACTTTTAACGATTCTGCGCTCGTGACGTGAAGTCTGAGGCACACTCAAAGAGGAGGTCGTTGGAAGAAAGGGGGGGGGGGGAGGAGGGAGGAAGGGCTGGAACGCTCGGGTTTGGGTGGGGAGAAGACGTGGGGGTGAGGGGGGGGGGGGGGGGCGCAGAAGGCGGTTTTTTTTTTTTTTTCTTTTGCTGTGTGAAAGGGCGTAGACGCCGTGACGCGCCAGTCTCTGACAACGGGGGAGACGGGCAGAGAATGCAAATAGTTTTGAGAACATTGAGTAGGAATTTCGCACCATTCCAAACACCAACAAACACACCTCGTGATGGATATATGCCTGTAACTCTAGTGGAACATGATGGATTTATACACACACACACACACACACGTTCTCTCTCTCTCTCTCCTCTCTCTCTCTCTCTCTCTCTCTCTGAGGTTACTGAGCAGCAAGTCCAGGCAAAGGGAACAAATCTTCTCGAGCGAACAGGACTCCGAGAGACGGCAGTAGGGGAG
>JAFLJL010001439.1:53113-95613 GCA_018398815.1 Conus ventricosus | reverse complement strand
ATGAGGACTTTGGGGTCGACCAGCCAGGGGTCTATTCGTCATGAGGACTTAGGGGTCGACCAGCCAGGGGTCTATTCGTCATGAGGCCAGTCACGACCCTATAGTAGTACTCCTTGGAACGCTTTACTACGGTGCAGAGATGACACGAAAAAGAGGAGAGAAAAAAAAAAAAAGAAAAAAAAAGAAGTAAAAAAAGGAGAGTAAGTCTCCATAAAGATATAAAGATCAGTAATAGTGACACAGCTACACAACCGCCACACTCACCATCCTCACTCGCACACATACAGTCCCCCCCCCCCCACACACACACACACACGCTTGCGCGCGCGCACGAACACACACACACACACACACACAACACACACACACACACACTACCGTATGTCACAACAAGTACATACAGAAACCGGTTAAACAGCCAAGACCCTTTTTTTTTTTTAATGATTACTTACCCAAGCGCAGATAGCCAGGTTTCCACGACGCACGAATGAAGCGCGTTCCCACATAACGGGGGAAAAAAAGGAAGAAAAAAAAAAAAAAAGAAAAGAAAAAAAAAAAAAAAAAGAAAAGAAAAAAAGTCGCAGATCGAAGTGCGACGTATCATTTTAGACCAGTGACGGCTTTCAGAGGCTTGCCATCTGAACAGGGACCACTGGAGGGTGGATACGAATCAACAAGGTCATCAGATGTCTATACTGGCGTAAGACGATGTCGGACAGTACTTTGTCTGTAATGCGTTTGTCTAGCGGTGGCCAAGTGCAGCCGTTTCGAGATCGGTTTACAGATAACACCAGTTTGTCTGACGTGTCCCCCCCCCCCCCCCCCCCCCCCCCCCCCCCCCCCAGGGCTCTCTGGCCGTGGCCTTCCGTGCAGAATGAAGGCGTTTGATCTACGGTCAAGGACAGGAGCCGTTTTAACAACCCCGTGTGACAGGACAGGGGAGAGAGACATCCATAGTGTTGGAAGTTTCGCAGTCAAGGCAGGAAGGCATGTCACTTACCAGTCAGACTTCACAGCAAAAAAAAAAAAAAAAAAAAAAAAGCCGGCGCTCGAAGAGTACACCACAGTCAAGTAGAACAACCAGAAACTCCACCCAAGAAAACTGAATGTTTGCAAAAAAAAGGTCAATGTTGCAAAAAAGGTCAATCTATTTAAAACACGCACACACAACAACAACAACACACCACACCACACACACCACACCACCCACACCACACCACACACACCACAGCACAGCACAGCACAGCACATCATTTTCTCGGCCCATCAAAACGTCAACAGTTCCAACTTCAGGATGCTTGACGATCAACCGATTTCAAGCCGGAAACAAACGAGCAGTGTTTTGTTTCGTGTGTGAGGGTCTCTCCTATGAGAACTGAACGTTGTGTGGGGGTCTCTCCTATGAGAACTGAACGTTGTGTGGGGGTCTCTCCTATGAGAACTGAACGTTGAGTGTGAGGGTCTCTCCTATGAGAACTGAACGTTGAGTGTGAGGGTCTCTCCTATGAGAACTGAACGTTGAGTGTGAGGGTCTCTCCTATGAGAACTGAACGTTGAGTGTGAGGGTTCTCCTATGGGAACTGAACGTTGAGTGTGAGGGTCTCTCCTATGAGAACTGAACGTTGAGTGTGAGGGTCTCTCCTATGAGAACTGAACGTTGAGTGTGAGGGTCTCTCCTATGAGAAATGAACGTTGAGTGTGAGGGTCTCAACTATGAGAACTGAACGTTGAGTGTGAGGGTCTCTCCTATGAGAACTGAACGTTGAGTGTGAGGGTCTCTCCTATGAGAACTGAACGTTGAGTGTGAGGGTCTCTCCTATGAGAACTGAACGTTGAGTGTGAGGGTCTCTCCTATGAGAACTGAACGTTGAGTGTGAGGGTCTCTCCTATGAGAACTGAACGTTCAGTGTGAGGGTCTCTCCTATGAGAACTGAACGTTGAGTGTGGGGGTCTCAACTATGGGAACTGAACGTTGAGTGTGAGGATCTCTCCTATGAGAACTGAACGTTCAGTGTGAGGGTCTCTCCTATGAGAACTGAACGTTGAGTGTGGGGGTCTCAACTATGGGAACTGAACGTTGAGTGTGAGGATCTCTCCTATGAGAACTGAACGTTGAGTGTGAGGATCTCTCCTATGAGAACTGAACGTTGAGTGTGAGGGTCTCAACTATGGGAACTGAACGTTGAGTGTGGGGGTCTCAACTATGGGAACTGAACGTTGAGTGTGGGGGTCTCAACTATGGGAACTGCACGTTGAGTGTGAGGGTCTCTCCTATGAGAACTGAACGTTGAGTGTGAGGGTCTCAACTATGGGAACTGAACGTTGTGTGGGGGTCTCTCCTATGAGAACTGAACGTTGAGTGTGAGGGTCTCTCCTATGAGAACTGAACGTTGAGTGTGAGGGTCTCTCTATGAGAACTGAACGTTGAGTGTGAGGGTCTCTCCTATGAGAACTGAACGTTGAGTCTCTCCTATGAGAACTGAACGTTGTGTGGGGGTCTCTCCTATGAGAACTGAACGTTGTGTGGGGGTCTCCCCTATGAGAACTGAACGTTGAGTGTGAGGGTCTCTCCTATGAGAACTGAACGTTGAGTGTGGGGGTCTCAACTATGGGAACTGAACGTTGAGTGTGAGGATCTCTCCTATGAGAACTGAACGTTGAGTGTGAGGATCTCTCCTATGAGAACTGAACGTTGAGTGTGAGGGTCTCAACTATGGGAACTGAACGTTGAGTGTGGGGGTCTCAACTATGGGAACTGAACGTTGAGTGTGAGGGTCTCAACTATGGGAACTGAACGTTGAGTGTGAGGGTCTCTGCTATGAGAACTGAACGTTGAGTGTGAGGGTCTCAAATATGGGAACTGAACGTTGAGTGTGGGGGTCTCACCTATGAGAACTGAACGTTGAGTGTGAGGGTCTCTCCTATGAGAACTGAACGTTGAGTCTCTCCTATGAGAACTGAACGTTGTGTGGGGGTCTCTCCTATGAGAACTGAACGTTGTGTGGGGGTCTCCCCTATGAGAACTGAACGTTGAGTGTGAGGATCTCTCCTATGAGAACTGAACGTTGAGTGTGAGGGTCTCAACTATGGGAACTGAACGTTGAGTGTGAGGGTCTCTCCTATGAGAACTGAACGTTGAGTGTGGGGGGTTTTCTCTATGAGAACTGAACGTTGAGTGTGAAGGTCTCTCCTATGAGAACTGAACGTTGAGTGTGAGGGTCTCTCCTATGAGAACTGAACGTTGAGTGTGAGAGTCTTCCTATGAGAACTGAACGTTGAGTGTGAGGGTCTCTCTTATGAGAACTGAACGTTGTGTGGGGGTCTCTCCTATGAGAACTGAACGTTGAGTGTGAGGGTCTCTCCTATGAGAACTGAACGTTGAGTGTGATGGTCTCAACTATGAGAACTGAACGTTGTGTGGGGGTCTCTGCTATGAGAACTGAACGTTGTGTGGGGGTCTCTCCTATGAGAACTGAACGTTGTGTGGGGTTTCTCTCTATGAGAACTGAACGTTGAGTGTGGGGGTCTCTCCTATGAGAACTGAACGTTGAGTGTGAGGGTCTCAACTATGAGAACTGAACGTTGAGTGTGAGGGTCTCTCCTATGAGAACTGAACGTTGAGTGTGAGGTTCTCTCTTATGAGAACTGAACGTTGATTGTGAGGGTCTCTCCTATGAGAACTGAACGTTGTGTGGGGGTCTCTCCTATGAGAACTGAACGTTGAGTGTGAGGGTCTCTCCTATGAGAACTGAACGTTGAGTGTGAGGTTCTCTCTTATGAGAACTGAACGTTGATTGTGAGGGTCTCTCCTATGAGAACTGAACGTTGAGTGTGAGGGTCTCTCCTATGAGAACTGAACGTTGAGTGTGGGGGTCTCAACTATGGGAACTGAACGTTGAGTGTGGGGGTCTCTCCTATGAGAACTGAACGTTGAGTGTGAGGGTCTCAACTATGAGAACTGAACGTTGAGTGTGAGGGTCTCTCCTATGAGAACTGAACGTTGTGTGGGGGTCTCTCCTATGAGAACTGAACGTTGAGTGTGAGGGTCTCAACTATGGGAACTGAATGTTGAGTGTGGGGGTCTCTCCTATGAGAACTGAACGTTGAGTGTGAGGGTCTCTCCTATGAGAACTGAACGTTGAGTGTGAGGGTCTCTCCTATGATAACTGAACGTTGAGTGTGAGGGTCTCTCCTATGAGAACTGAACGTTGAGTGTGAGGGTCTCTCCTATGAGAACTGAACGTTGAGTGTCAGGGTCTCTCCTATGAGAACTGAACGTTGAGTGTGAGGGTCTCAACTATGAGAACTGAACGTTGAGTGTGAGGGTCTCAACTATGAGAACTGAACGTTGTGTGGGGGTCTCAACTATGGGAACTGAACGTTGAGTGTGGGGGTCTCTCTTATGAGAACTGAACGTTGAGTGTGAGAGTCTCTCCTATGAAAACTGAACGTTGAGTGTGAGGGTCTCTCCTATGAGAACTGAACGTTGAGTGTGAGGGTCTCAACTATTAGAACTGAACGTTGTGTGGGGGTCTCTCCTATGAGAACTGAACGTCCAGTTCAAAACGACGACTCGCTGACTGTCGTGGCACGGCGACCTGTCCCAACAAGACTGTGGATCGTAAGTTCAGTGGTGAAATATCGTCGCTGGTCCGTGATCTGGTTATCCCTGTGATGTGGTTATACCTGTGATGTGGTTATACCTGTGATGTGGTTATACCTGTGATGTGGTTATCCCTGTGATCTGGTTATACCTGTGATGTGGTTATACCTGTGATGGGGTTTTATTACCTGTGATGTGGTTATACCTGTTTATTGAGTTAATTAAGCAACAGTCTTCTGACAGCTGTCACACAATTCGATTTAGTGATAACGTAAGGAAGGAGTGGTGGGTTTTGGTTATGATGTGGTGTGGTATGGTGTGTGTGTTGGTGTGGTGTGGTGTGGTGTGGTGTGGTGTGTGGGGTGGGGTGTGGTGTGGTGTGGTGTGGTGTGGTGTGGTGTGGTGTGGTGTGTGTGTGTGGGATGGGGTGGTGTGTTGTGGTGTGGTGTGGTGTGGTGTGGGTGGGGTGGGGGTGTGTGTGGGGTGGGGTGGTGTGGTGTGTGTGTGTGTGTGTGTGTGTTGTGTGTGTGTGTGTGTGTGTGTGTGTGATGTGTGTATCTGTGTGAGAGAGACAGAGAAAGACAGAGACAGAGACTGCGGAAGCGCGCGCGCGCGCACGCACGCACGCACGCACGCTCGCACGCACGCACGCACGCACGCACGCGCTCACACACACACACAACACACAACACACACACACACAGACACACACCGACAGGCAAGCAGACAGACACAGACAGAAAGACGGACGGGCGGACGGACGGACAGACAGACAGAGACAAGACAGGCCTGCAGACGGATCGGGCGGCCCTGTGGGCGTGAGGGTGTTACAGCCGACACTGAGGACCACACTAAACCCAATGCAGCCTGGCCTGTGGCAGCGGTAGCCAGAGAACGCCACGAGCAGACACGACTACCTGTAGGGAAGAGGACGAGGACACCGACACTGGCGAGTCTGCCCTGCGCACACCACACCACACCACGCCACGCACGCCACCGCCACGCCACACCACACCACGCCACGCCACGCCACGCCACGCCACACACACCACACCCACGCACACATACCACCACACCAAACACACAACACACACACACACACACACACACACCACAACACCACCACCACCACCACACCACACCAAACACACACCACCACACCACACACACACACACACACACACACCCATGCCCTGTGTCAGGACAGAGCCACGGTCTGCCACATAGTCCATGACACCCTCACGCGCTTCGGGCACTGCTTGCTAGCAGGACTACCAGGATGGAGCGAACTGGGCTGAAGGGAGGTGTGCACAACGCTACCCGCTCACGCAGCAGTAATTCGAGGGGCCGAATGCCCGTGTTCCCCCCATTGTCCAAAAAAAAAACAAAAAAAAACCCGAGGCTCGTCCGAAAGGTTGACAACAGACCACTGATGAGTTATCTATTTGGGTTATCTTTTCCTTTACTGCCGTGCCCTACACACGGCGAATGTCTGACGGTTCAACGACCTCCACCACGGCCTTCACGCCATGGAGCTTTTTTACTCTAACTCGTTGAAATGATAATCTTGTGTGGGTTACTTCCCTTCTACTCCAGGACAAAATGGCGCTTCTTTTTTTTTTAACTTAAAAAAAAAAAAAAACCTATGCCGATTCAGCTATAACCGCTTTCGCTCCCCGAGCATTCAGGAGTTCAAAGCAGGGAGCGCTGAACATGACAAACAGCAGCTGTATGAACCGAGCTGAAACGAGTGGGGGAGGGGGGACAACACAACCATCCAGTTGAGTGAAGGACCGCAGTCAAGCAGTGGGCGGTCGAGCTCGCGAGTAAACTAACTGACCATGACAGAGTGAGGAGCCAGCAGACCTTAGCTACACTCAGGGACGTCTACGAGATCCAGCGTCAGCACGTCAGATACAGGTGGTATCCGTGCCAGCATTCAAACCTAGTTCGGGTGATGTGTCATAATCCGCCTCAGACCGTCGGCAAAGTTCCATTCAGTGAGTACCCTCGCCCTGACGACTTCTCATCCCAACTGCTGGCATCTCCCATTGCTGTTTGCCCTTCGCACACCGAATGCGCACGTGCAAAGCAAGATTGAAGAGAAAAAAAAAGAAAAAAAAGCTCGTGGTAAACACGACACATCCTGCTCTGGTCAGCCCTGACAGAGAACTGACCACAGACGTCATTCACACAGGCCAGAGGCCAGGAGTTATGTGGCGGGTCCGGCGACGCTTCAGGACACACTGCAGTGGCGCACGGGACAAGACAATCACGACACATCTTCAGAGTCACGGGACAAGACAATCACGACACATCTTCAGAGTCACGAGACAAGACAATCACGACAGATCTTCAGAGTGTCCTTGGGCTGTCTAGCATGCGAGACAACACAGCCAAAAAATGGCACAAATGTTCAGAACAATTCTTAGTGAGTCCGCCATAAAAAAAAAACAACAAAAACAAAGACAAACAAATTACAAGACCAAAAAACGACGCGTTTCGACCTCTTAGGTCTTCTTCAGGCAAAGGAAGAAGGAGACGACCTGAGAAGAAGACCTAAGAGGTCGAAACGAGCGTGTTCTGTCTTGTAGCTTGTTTGTCTTTAATTTTTGTTTTTTGGGGCGGACTCGTTAAGAATTGTTCTGAACATTGTTTCCATTTTCGCCTGCAGCCAAATCACTTTGAAACAACAAATTGCCCGTTTTCTGACTTGTGTACAAAAAGGAGTCACGTCCTGGACGTGATGCAAGAGAACATCAAACGAAAACCCTGCAACGGCAACGACAGCTATGAAGACAGAGCCATCAGAGAACAGGAAAGGCCGACTCAAGCCACTTTCACCCTCCACTGAGTTTTTGGGCGAAAGTGGCCTAAAGCCGCCTTTTCTGTGGCGGAAGAGAGAGGAGAGATCAATCACGGCAGACAGACAGAGAAGAGAGAGACAGAGAGAGACAGACAGACAGACAGAGAGGCGGGCAGGACCACACACAGCATTTTATGGCACGGCTCGCGCAGACAAGCGACCCTCGCACACAGTGCACGGCTCGCCACAACCTGCGACCAAAAAATCAATAAAGCACACCTGACGGCCCCCTTGGAACTGCTGCGACGCCGCGTGGCGTCGCACACCCGGTGACGAGACGGCTTGTCAATTCTAGTCATGTTTACTTCGCATAAGCCTCTTATCAAATCAAGTGCCGAGCTTAAATCACGTGACACTTTGTGTTGTGCCCACCATACCACAGCCGCGCCATTTTAAATTCGACCGGCGGGCTGTAAAGACGTTTCAGAGAGAAACTTGTGTGTGTTAAAAACATGGCGAGTCAGGGAAGTGATGTTTCAATGTTTTCTGCCAGTGCTGGAAGTGACACTAATATTACTCAAGAATGGATGAAGTGTTGTTATCTTCGCAAGGAAAACTTTCCGATCAACAGACCGATCTTGTGAAAAAATACATTGTTTATCATGAGGCCATGGCAAAGTTTTTGACAAAGAAATTGAGTGGCGAGCCTTGTTCTCCTCCTTCAAAGCAAAAGGAAGCATTTCGTTTTTGTTTCCTCAACAAAAAACAGAACTCTCAGTTGAGATCTTGACAAATATTTGAAAACACAGCTTTGTGAGCTGCCTTCCGATCCATTTGATGAAACCAAAACCTTTGAAACTGTTCAAGAAATGACCCCCATCTTACACGGGCTTGTTACTCAGTGAAAGATGACGAAAGGAAATCTCTTTCTCAGGCCTTTTTTAGGGCATTGGCTTCAGAAAGCAAAGACAATTTTGAAACAGTCAAAAACAAAAAACTGGGAGTCTTATCTGAAAGAAGATTGCTGGTTGATCTAACTCGTGCAAGAAGACTAATTGAAGTGTCATTTGTTTCTATCTTATCCAAAATTTCACAAACTCGCGATTTCTTTCAATGAGTTATACAACAAACGAAAACTCATTCTGAAATACATTACAATCCACCCCAACTTTAAAGCATTCTAGCATGATACACATGACGTGTTAGAACCTGCATGGCAGGAGTAATTGAGCCACTTCCACAGCCAGTTTTACTACCGCTGGCCTGGCATTTTGCCAGCATTCATCCGGCTAGAAAGCACCCAAGCAATTCTGGGTCAATCAGGCGAGCTCGCCTGTTTGACCTAGGAAAGCGCACGAGCCACGCTGTAGTATGACATGACTCTAAATATAGTACCGTTCGGCTGTTTTGATTGTTTTAAAAACGCAGTGTGCCCTTATGCAACTGGATAACGATTTTTGAATGTTTTGGCAACAAACTTGATAGGGTTAGGCAAGACCTTAGTACATCTACCAGTATGGAGAGGAGTAGTGTGTGTGGCTAGCACTATCTTCATATAAATGCTCTAAATATACAATGCTGGATGTACTACTACTGGCGATTGAGGCCGCCTAAAGCTTGGCTACAGCAGTAATTGCTGTAACTCTGCCAATTTTCAAGCCTGGTTGAGAAAAGAGGAGCACAGCAAACTAGGCTAAGTGATCATATGTGGTTGGAGTCATGCTTCGTCGTTCACGCCCCTGAACGGTGGCCTACTTGCTGGACTTCCTGCCCCACAAAGCCCTGGACAGTTTTCTAAAATAGTTCTTACCTCACTGCTTTGACGTCATGCTCGTCGTTCACGCGCGTGAACGGTGGCCTACTTGCTGGATCCTGCCCCACAAAGCCTGGACAGTTTTCTAAAAAGTTCTTACCTCACCTGCTTTGACGTCATGCTTCGCCGTTCACGGCGCGTGAACGGGGGGCCTACTTGCTTAGGCTGCCTTTTTAGGCGGGTGTACTTTTACAATTGTCTTGTTTTATTTAATCAGGCTTTTGTTAAATGCACTTGGTGGCTGCTTTGAACTTGCAACAAAAGAGCCAATGCATTACAAAAACGCAAGCACTGTCTTGCACCAAGTGGTGTTACACATGACAAATAATAAAGCTCTGTGTACACCACACACACTCCTACCCCCAAGTCACCCCAAGTTCTTAATTAAGTCACCCCTGTTCTTAATTAAGTTTTTAATAATACTTCAAGTTCTTAATAAGTTCTTGATTAAGTTTTTAATTAAGTTCTTGATCAAGTTCTTAATAAGTTCTTGATAAGTCATCTTTAAGTACAACCAAGTTCTTATAATTATTAAAAAATACAATCTATGTTTTTATCTTAAAATAGCAGATGTCTAATATAGTACACACACGCCTCAAAAAACGCGTCATCGTTGAGGATGTCTGCTCAGCGTCTCTGCGCTGAGATCGGTCGGCATAGATTTTAATGAAGTTTTTACATCCGAAGCAACCGCATTGATTACAATTCTGGTCTATGGAAAGTCTTTTTATAGGACTCCATGTCTTTATTTATTGACTTTATCATTTTATAATACGCCATGATCTATTTTTTATAAAAAATTTAAATAATTATTGCATTATAAATGGATCAAAATGATCTTTTGTTATTGGCGGTTTTTGGCGTGCGTTGTCTTTTTCTGCATTTAATGGTTCAGATTTTTTTGATTGCTTTGTTTCTGGTGCAATTGTGTATATATTTTATAGCTGCAATAACTGCCCCAACAGCAGCAATAGCGCCAAAAATGGCACAGTTTTAAGTTCAATATTCCATGAAGACTTTGGGGCCCTTGTATCACATGGAGTTTTTATAGCTGGCATTGAATCAACTTGTTCTGGCGTTGGCGGTGTTATGTTTTCATGATGAGGTATATTCTGTAACATTAATTTTTTTTGTCTGTTCCACTCTGCTAATTTTTTTCCTGCTTCAACACGCCCAGGATTTTACTGGTTACTTTCTCCACCTGATTCAATGTTTTCTGATTCTGCTGATTTTCTGGCTTGGTTACTTTCTCCACCTGATTCTGGTTCTGATGATTTTCCAGCTCGTTCATTTTGAAGGGAAACAAAATCTATATGATTAAAAGTTATTAATCCTATGATCGCTGGCGATAACAATGTTCCAAATCTGTAGTATAGATCACATCCTAGAGACTCTAATGACTTTGTTAAACTGGATCTTGCGTTAAATCATACGTAAGATCTTGTTCAGAATCATGGGAGCAAATCTACTGACTAGTTTAGTGTACAAACTAAGAACCGTTTGCCCCACACTTTTCACCATTCTAGACCCCAGCTGCGCTTCATACCTGTTATGTACTTTAAATGTCTTGCGGCGGCATCTGTTGAATCTGTTCTATGCTGAATTCAGTTCCGAGGAACTGTTTTGTTTTCCCACATGCTGCCAAAGAATACAGCCTCTCCTTTTTGGGCATAATAGCTTGATCATCAACTTGGTCATTCATAAGTTCAGGAAGGTTTAGGCTGCCTTGTAGCTGTAGGAGATCATCGCTGTTCATGTTTTTTATTAAATTATAATTATTTTATTTTTAAAAATGAGCACCGAAAAAACTATTGCCAACCTTGTATACCATTCTGCTGTTATTGGAGGACTAAGTGTAGGATACTCAATGCTCGGTAAAAGCCTGTTAAGAATTAAACCAGCAGATCTTGGCAAACTAGACTTTGAGGATTCAGCAAAGCTAATTGCTATCATGCAGCTTCGGTTGCTACGAAAGATTTTCTAGTTAAGCAAGGAATAATTCCAGACAATATAAATATGTAAGAAAAAAATACATTTATAAAAATGGCTTCACTCGCAATAATGATAGGCGGCGCTGTGGTGAATGCGCTTGCTTTTAGCGGAAGTATTTCGCATTTAGTAAACTGGGGAATGACGGCGAGAGAAAAAGACATAACAAAGCTATGGAGCAACTAGCAGCTGCACAAGACGCCTATGAAAGCAGAGACTTGAGCAGTTAGATTTTATTAATGACACACTGAAAAGACAGGGGCATGCAGCTTACACATTTAAAAATGTTGATCAAGCAATAAACAATATTATCTAGTAACAGGCAACCAATCGAGACATTGCCCCCACCAAAATTCAGTGACTTTTATCAACCATCAGAAAAACAAAAGATGCAAGAAATCGGGTTTATTGTCGTTGGTATGACCGTTGTGTATTTTGTTGCACATAATATTGGCTGAATAAAAAATGAACAAAATCTATTATTCGCCCAAAGGATAATTGGAAGGGAATCACGGCAATAAAAAAGCTAAGCCAAGCAGCGGGAGTCAGTGACAAACAGCAAAAGAATGGTTATCTAAACAAGCGATTTGGCAAATTTATTTACCGGCGCCTAGACGATACAGGACCACACTTTGTCATACAACTCCAAACGACACCCATCAAATGGATCTTCTATATTTACCCTCTGATAGGATTAGACGAAAAGATTTAAGTACGCACTCACAGTCATTGATATAGCTTCAGATATAAAGATGCGGAACCATTAACACAAAAGAGTGCTTCTGCTGTTGCTGTTGCCATACAACTGATATACCAACGAGGCCCTTTAACTTACCCTCGCATGATTCAAGTTGATGATGGAAAAGAATTTAAAGGCCAAGTGAATCATTATTGTTAAAACACAGAGTTACTATTAGAAGAGGCATTCCGGGAGTTCACAGATCACAGGCTTTAGTTGAAAACTTTAACAAACAGTTAGCCGAAAGACTTTTCTCCTACAGTATCACAGAGAGCTGATTGACAATTCTCGCAACACAGAATGGGTTAGAAGATTGCCCTCAGTTTTGCGCGCAATGAATAATGAAGAATTTAAAGGGCTAAAGCCAGTACAAGCAATCAAAGAAAAACAATAAATGTTGCTGAAGGAGAGTCTTCATCCGGCAAACTATTACCATTTGGGTTGAAAGTAGGTACCTTTATTTGCCGGGGGAAGCAGTAGGGGACACTCGCTCAGGGCAACAGATCCAGTTTGGAGGTTGATCCATATGAAATAAAAGAATTGTAAAGATGAATCCGCCGTGTATTATTTACGAGAAACTGACACAACAAAACAACCAGCTCCTCAAAGATCTTTTGTGAAGAAGAACTGCAG
The DNA here is from genome assembly GCA_018398815.1 of Conus ventricosus. Classification (NCBI taxonomy): domain Eukaryota; kingdom Metazoa; phylum Mollusca; class Gastropoda; order Neogastropoda; family Conidae; genus Conus; species Conus ventricosus. The sequence continues at coordinate 83,030 of JAFLJL010001439.1, read as the reverse complement.
ATAATTCCGCCAGACACAGTTCGCTTTAATTAATTTACGGTTCTCCAGTGCCCGATTGCATATGAAAACTCCGGATTAACAAACACCCGTTTTGTGTTTGTTTCTATCTAAGACTTCTTTGTTACAACTGTTGTGTTGATCTCATGTAGATTAGATCGCAGTTTACGTTGTCATGATGAAAAGTCTTATTGCCAAAACCAATGCTTCTTTGTAGTTGTCATGTGATATGTTTGACTGCACACGCTGCGAGATATTCCTTTGCTTTCTTAATGATTTTCCCTGGCTCGAAATACTGTACTTTTTGACCTTAAACCAACAAACTCCTTGATCACTTTCCAGTATAATTCATCCTCATCTTCCTAAAACCTTCTTGTTAGTAATTGAATGTAAAGGCGAGTCTTTAGGATAATCGGACGTGTCATACCATCCTGCATGCCTTTAAGCCACTTCGGTTTCCATGTCTTTATAGCTGTCTTCAGTAGGAATATCATATACAAAACTGTCTGTATCTGTGTAAAGTACTCTGGACTCAGGATACGAGGGCTTAAAGTAGTCATAAAGAAACTCTAACATCAAAAGCTTTGATAATTCTAAAACATGTAAACCCAATAAATACAGGTTTGTCTAATTTGACTTTCTTTTTTTTCATCATTATGCCAAAAAGCTGATCATGAAATCTTCTGAAGTCCTGATAATTTGGTTTTGAAGTCAGCTTAATTGCTTCGTTCTCTTTGTGACATAATCTAACAATCTTTGCGCTGTGCGGATTCTCCATAGTCTTTCCAAACAGCTGTTGTTCATTAACTTGAAAAAGTCTTTTTCTGAAGCATCTGTGGATTTGGTTCTGAGATCAGTGTTCTTCATGATGTATGTTTTTCATGAACTGTTCTTGATCGAAAGCAATTATGCGTGAATGCTGTTTAGCTTCAAACCATGTCTTAAATACAAATTGTAGAAGTCTGTAATGACAGACATAATTTTTTTTGCTCGAAGATTAGGCACAAGTTTAGGCGGCTCTCTTGGATCCATCTTTAGACTTTCTGCTGCTAATGGATAGTCATTATGCAGTCATGGAGTTTCATGAGGATATTCTAAGTCAACTTCTAGAATGAAACGCGCTGCTGATCAAGCGTTAAACTGTTCAACCACTTTAATGCCTTTTGAATATTATTCGTACCTGTGTACATTTTAAAGTTACGTAATGGAAGTGTTGCGCCATTTGCCCAACATACAGATTGTTTGCATCTAAATACATAAGATAGTTAGACTTTTTACTCGGATCATAGTCGTCCAAGTATTTGTTGTTTGCTTTACAGTATGATGCGACGCCATACTTAATTTCCTCAGCGGCAATCCATTTTCAATCATCTGAATCATTGGTAATCAGACAATAAATCAATCTGTATCAGTAAACTTTAAGAAAGCCTTCCAGCTCATCCCGGGCGCAGAATGTAATGCGAGGATCCAGGCTATAATGTTTCATGCATGGTCTTTCTGTAATTTTTTTTTTTCAAAGACGTCCGCTAGCATAACTACATCAGCCATCAAGTATGAGTCATGATAGGTCTCCCATCGTTTTACACTCTAACTTTTGCAAGCATCTTGAGCATGCTGGTAATCGGAGTCGCTGATGTCCTTTCCTCTAAGACTAGAAAGAACGCGCCTTTAGGGGAAGTGTATCTTCGTCAAACCTTTCCCAACTGTTCATGTTTCATAAGGATAAACGCCCTTTCTAACGAGAGTTGGGTCAAAATATTCTTCGTTATTGGGCAGGACTTTAAGGACTTAGCCAGTGCCTCTATGATCCCATCATGTGCTGCATAGAGTCATAAAAAGACATGTTATTTAAAGTGAAACACATGTACTTTTCTGATGACTGTGCAATGCATGCTACCCTGAAGGCATCGTCCACTGCTTTCATTATAAGGTGGGAGTCGTAACCTCGCAAGTTATGAAAGAATACAGGCAGCTTCCATGTCTTAGGATCAAACTTTAGTTGAAGATTGCATTGTTATGCGCCGCTCTCTGAACTTTCCACTAATGTGATCATGGATATCTTACTGTTGGATTCGCTGCGTCTGATGAGAGGCTAAACCGCAAATCCAACAATGTGTGGCTGAGTCATACTGTTGTTGGTCTTCAGGCGTCATCATGATTTCAGATAAATTCAGATTATTAGAACATCATTACGCACTTGTGCATGCGCTGTAAAAATTCTTCTAGCCGCACTGGTCCTCTGTATAATTTGGTTCTGAATAAACGCCATCCGACCTTGACAACGATGAAAGCAAATGAACAAATTTGATGATTACTCATTAAGACCGTTTTTCGAAGTTTTTGTGGTGCTGGCCCTTCATAAGGAACAATAAGCGACTCGAAGTCTGCGTAAACTACGTATGGACTTGTTTGCAGCCCGTTTCCAGTTCTTAAAACTAACTTTAGATCCTGGCGGGGCGTCGTAGTTAGTTCTGTCTTACAGTCTACAGAACTTTTACAATGTTTTATATGTTCAAGCGCGGCTTGAGCGGTTGGAATTCTTGTTAAACATTTTCTACAGAATTTTGTTTATGTTTCATGTTTGAAGTATGCGCTAATAATCTGCTCATTGTGCGTATCAATGTGTAATGGGGCAGCCCTGCTGGCGAAAACATTAGGAGTAGTCCACATGACTTTTGGCTGGTCTCGCCTATTGTTGGACTGTTCTTGGACACTTTAATTGGCACCAAATTTGTTTCCTCATCCATGTGTATACATTACAGTTATTGGGTTGTTTTGTTCTTCAAACTGATCAATTTGGTCTACACTAACAGGGAAAGGATATTCCATTGAAGTTAAGATCTTTGGTGTATTGCGATAGTTAGTCACTCTTTCTGCGTGTTCGCGGAATGATGCAGCCTTGCAAGAACGCACCACATGAAACATTTGTCGTCTGAATTCTTTATGTTTAAAAACTGCTCTCTTTAAAACTAACTCCCGAGGTAGCGGAATGTAAGCCTTGCCTACAATCGGTGCATACTTAGCCTGTTTTAATCAATCTCTAGACTTCGCCCTCTGACCAACCAGAGCCTCTCATTTTGGCTTCTTCAGCGGCAGCATCAAACTGTGTAAGCAGTTGGTCTGCCCAACCGGGTGTTAAGTCATTATGAGGAAAGAATATAGTCTGCTGTTTAGTTGAGACCCAGACTTCTAGATTTTCTTCATTTATTGTTACATAGTCGATTAAAACAGCTAACATTACTTTAACTGGCGGGTCTATTGTTAGTTTACTTGGAACTTGAGAAATAGCATGAACAACACTTGCCTGTACGTTTGTTGGGTCAATGACTTCTAAATCAATATCATTCAGTGCTCTTGATAAACGCTCTCTCTCGAGCATTCCTTCAAACAATTCGTCTTGTCCTTCATATATCTTAGCCATGCTGTCTTTCTTTTCTAAGCCAACATATTTATTTAAATTAAAAAAAATACAACGGCTTAATCAGAATCATATCGACGGTCTTTTTGCGCTTGGACTCATAAACTAAAGTATAAAACCTTTTGGTGTTGTTAATGTGAGCTGTTTAGAGCAGAGTTTAATGTCTCGTTTACTTTTTTTAAGCATTCCTTTTTTATCTGCTCGGCGTCTGGCTGTTGAGAAAAAGTTGTCCCGCCTTTCTTTGAAGATCAAACTTTTTGTCTTTTGTAGTCATCAAAATCGGCCTGTAACGATTAAATTCTTCATCCGTGATGTTTGAGTCAACAAGCGCTTTATTTATTGTCAGTTTAAACGAACTAAGTTTAGCCGTTATTAGTTGAACCATAGCTGTGTGCTTTTGGAGTTTTAGTTTTTAATTTTTTGCCAGCCGCACTTACAGCTAATGAACACAGACCGAGAGCTAAAGACAAACCTCTAGAGGTAAAGCTGCGGGTGCGCCTATGCCCGTTGCTAAGAGACCAACACTCGTTCCTGCTGATAGAGCACTTATAGTCGATGCTCCAGTATTAAACATATGTAACAGCATTAAAGGCAGCAGAATACCTTCGTTTGGTTTTGCTGTATTTGAAAGGTCTTGCTCTAGTTTTTGCTGCATTTGTGTAATGTTGGTTAATCTGAAGGTTTTTACTTCAGGGCTTTCTATAACAGCAGAATTGCCTGCTATCTCTTCTCTCGACATCTCCGGTGCTGTAGGCACATTGGATAAACCTGAACAGACATGCTTTTTATAAAATGAAAAATAATTTAGTATAATACATTATTTTAATCTGTTTTCTTCAATATTCAGCTGCGCATCATATATAAAAACAATGTACATTAAGCGGTTTATCGGCTTCTTCTTCTTTATCAATTTGAATGTTTATTACGTCTCTCACATTTCTCCCGCTTCCATACAACTCATTATCCTCTGTTGACCTTAGGTCAATCCATAAAACCGTATTTTGTTGTTAAATAATCATCAAGCCTAACATTGTGAAGATGTAAATCTTTAGACACTAGGTCTGCTGTTGGATTTCTACCCCTCCCACCCCAAACAATTTTCTTATTTCGTCAAAATGATGATAAGGTCTAAGCCCGCTAGCGTAGATTTGGTTAGGACTACCGTCAATTGTACATTGCACTTTCGTTATTTTAGGATTAAAAAACTTTTCACTTGCTCTTTTGAACGGTTCTTCATCTTCACACAGCAATAAAAATACCTTTAAGCGATCTTGCTGCGACGCTTAAAACTAAAATTCCATATAGTGTCTGCCCTGCTTCTAGGATATGTTGTATGATGAATCACTCTTTGTAATATATTGGTAATTTTGTCTGATATTGTTGTTCAATCAGCCTTGCTAAGTGAAGGTTGCTAACAACGTCAAACTCTAACGAGATGTCAGAAATGCTGTACTTTGCTTCGGTGTCTGATGATCTGATAACACGTTTGTAGTCATTAAAAGTTAGTTCGTATGACAATCTGTCTTTTAATGCTCCTTGAAAGTATGGTGCATGCGCTTTTTAACAACTCAAAATCTAAGGGAATGGAAAAACGATTTCCATACGCAAAATTTCAGCTAAAGCCTTTTTGCTGCTTTTAGCACTGAGGCGAGTTCGGCGTCTTCTATTCTAAGCTTTAGTGCTTCTTCATTTTCAATTCCTTGAAACGCAAGATCAGCCCTTTCGTTCCCAGTTAGCCATAGATCAGAATAGGTTAAAAATATGTCTGCATTATGTAAAGAAAATATTCTTGCCCCTCAAGTTTTATAGAAATTTTCTTAACGATTGCCCGCCCCAGATTCTGCACAAACTGTCCTGTTTTGGGTCTGTTGTTGAATCGAGCGCTATTTTGAAAGTAAGACGCGCAGAGCCTGGCACAATCACTTCATCCGCTCTAGGTCTGGAAATTTGACAGTAAGAATTTGATCTGCATCAATAGTAGATGGATTATTTGGAACAGTAATATTCCGCTTATTTCCCTTCACGCCAAAGGGCTCTTTCAGTTTTCTATGCGGGTCAAGAAATCGAGCCATGTACTTGTTCTGGCATTTTTATGAAGCAAAATAAAAGTTAATTATTTAAAAACATGGCAGGAATTGTAGATGAAGAAGATTATGATGTTTTGATCGTGGAGACGACATGAGTGAAATGATCCCTTTGACACGGCATCGCTCAATTCTCTCAATGCAGCGTGAATTAACAGAAAGTACGGTCGGAGCATTTTACAAAAGTTTAGGTCAAGAACCTCCCGAATTTATAGACCCAAATGATTTTGAATTAGAAGATGGTCATTTGTTTGTAAGGGGCGATCAAGGGCAACTTGTTCGGCTTACAACTAAACCAGACCCATCAAAGTTTTTAGCCAAGAGTACAATTATACAAAGACTCAGTGTGAAAGATCAAAATCGCCTTGGTCTTGTTAGACCAAAATTAAGGGCAGAGGCAGTTTCTAAACTTCAAAACACACTGCAGGAACTCCAACAGCTAACCAAATACAAAACATGGAACTTGAAGAATTAAATCAATCGACAGATGAAATAATAAATGCAATAGAAGCAGAAACCAGTTTTTCAGAAGAAACAGCGTTAAAAACAATTAATGATTCCCCATTGCCTATGCGAGAACTAACGGCCCTTGATCATGCTTTAAGAACCATTAGAGGCGAATTAACAAACAATTTAGCAAACTAGGTGAACTAGATGAGCATATAAAAGAGAAAAAGAAAAACTCGTTGAGGCTGATGACGCCAACTTAGGACATGATATTAAGAAAGAATAACCCAAAGACTAAAAGATCTTGAACAAGAGAGATCAGCAAGACTAGAAGTGTTGTCTACTAACCGAGAACAATTACGAACTCAAGTGAGCAGAATAAGAGAAACTATCCAAAGAATTTTTATATGAAGACACAACGCTAGCAGAACGAATACGAACACTGTTTAGAGAGCAAGGAGTCACATTAGCAAGCGTTATAACAGCCTTAGGATTTGCAATAAGTACACTAGTGATGGCTATTACAGGCAGCGGTGGAGGTCAAAGTTTAGTGCCTCCGTCGCCATCACCTCCACCTGATAAATCATGGGTAAAAAAACAGCTTGATCATCTTGCGAATTTATTAAAAAAATTAGCCAGTAAAGCTATAGACTCTTTTACCCGGTATATTAGGCGGTATTGTCAGCTGGCTTTTGTCTACTGCAAGCAAAGTAGTTGGCTTTATGGCCGAGCATTTATGGTCATTAGTTCTCGTAATAGTTGGGTTATTTTTTAGTAAGATAAAGACCAAGTAATCCTAGGCCAGTTAATCCAAGAACAAGCGCTGTCTTTTCATATTCATGGTCATCGCGAACAGAGTCTGCGAGCTTTGCTGAGTCTTCAATGACTTTGGGGGTTTGGACTTCGGGAATTAGATGACTTAATCTTGGGTGTTTGTTTACTGCTTGTAATATTACTGGCTCAGAATTTATGTCGTTTTTCCCAACCTTCTGTTCATTGCTGCTATAAGAATTTCATATTATAGTTTATTATTATTCCTACCTGGAGTCTGAGGTCAGAAGGCAGCATGTATAAACCAGTGCCAACAGCAAAGTCTACTTTCGATCTTGCGTATTGTAAAACATTTTGGTATCTTTTAATACTTGAAGGTAAATCAACTGTAGAATTAATGGCGTCCTCTAAATTTGCTAAGTATTGTTTTTGTGCGTCAAAGCCAGTAGAAGGATAAGTTATGCTCGATCTTGCCTGTGCTTGCGAACCTAGCAAACACCAAACGTAAGTACGAATAGAGTCGTTTATTCGTTCTATTCCCGCCCTAGTTAGGCCCTTAGAAGTGTCTAGATAAATGTTGTCCATGCTGTTTTATGCTCTTACTCTATGGACCCAAGGTGGAAAAGCTGTTGCGCTTGAAGAGAAAGATGTGTAAGGAGGATTCCAGTCATATTTAAACTTTCTGTGCATGCCCCAAAAATAAGGGGGTGCCTAAGCCATGATTAAGATCCAACTTTTGTCTAAAGTCTGTCTTGGTGTTAATATCGAATTCGTTACAGATCCTTTCAAAAGCCTTCATGTCTATTCGGTTGCTGAATGGATTAAACGGTTTGTCATTGGCAATGGCGCTTGCAATTCAGTAAAATACGTCTGAAGGTGTAATAGAAATGAAATCTATACACTGACCTCACCAAAGGATCAGGATGATTTAAATGATCAGCATACGACCACTCCACACCCAGTTGATGCACAAAACACAGCAAGTTTAACTGGTTCTGATAAAAACTGCATCGGATGACTAAACCACGCTTTCGCGATGTAGTCTTTTTTAATAGGGGGGTTAAGATATCTGCTTAAGGAGTACTCACCTTTTTATGAAAGTGACAGTCTGGGTCACAGAAATGTCGAGGGTGCCAGTTGTTATATTTTTAAGATTGTAGTGCGGCCCAACAGAATATTTTGCATCAGTATATTTGAATGCACTCATTTTTAATTTGTTTTAAAAAATGTTTGTAACAATAACAACCCAAGACCGCCCTTCGTTTTAGAACATGCTGTTAAGAACGATTGCGGAACCAAAATGGTCGCACTCCATGAAATATTCTACAAAGTCGTATGGTTTAATATAACTGAATCCAGGAAGAATAACAAAATTCTAAAGTTACCAAAGCAGGGACCAAAATTAGCCAGTTAATAATACCTGATGGTTATTACGGGTTTTGCTCGCTAAAAAGAGCAATGAGTAACTTTGACATTACTCTCAAACTTAACAATGCAATCTAAAAAACAATGTTAACATTCAAGCCTGAAGAAGTATCTTACTTTTTGATAGAGAGCTAGCTAAAATGTTAGGCTTTACAACTAGCAATCTACCCACTCATGGTTTTAGTGCTGAGCCAGACAAAACTACTTATGAGGGGGAAAATCCGCTCGATCTTGCATTACATTCATTACTCTATGTTCATTTGGATGAGCTAAGCACTGATGAAAACTTATATGACGGAAGGCCCTCAACTGTTTTAAGAGCTCTTCCATCAGGAAAAGCTGCATATTGCGATTATGAAATTATACAATTCCCTACATTTACAGTTTTAAAAGATTAGTTTGTGGGAGGGTTGGATCATTTAATATAAAAATCAAAGACAAAGCGGGGAAAGTTGTGAAATGTGATAACCTGCACATTGTTTTAGAAATAAAATAATACGCTACTAAAAAATAATGGTCGCGTGGGCCAGAAGAACCGGGAGTTACATTAGCGCCTGTGAGGTGTATAACCTTAGAATTAAAAGACCTTGCAGACGTTGCGGACTTTGAACAAAACGGTGAGATAGCGCTTTGTATGGTTTTGAGTACACTAAAGATGGTGATTATAAACGCAAAGAGGTTGGCGACACCAAAAGTTTCCTAAACTAGAACAGCTGCGCAATCTAGAAGCAAATAATGTTGGTCAGTATGAATATAAAATAGTTCGAAAACCTGACCTCAAATGGCACTTAGAACCATATTTAGAATGGGAAATAAAATTTGAATTCATAAGCCCATTTACATTTTTTGACGCCAAAAAAGTTTCAGAAAAGCATTCAACTCTGGCCCTTTACATGTAAGTCTTATGCCAGACAAACAATAGTCGAAAAGAAATTGAAATAACGCCGTATGGGAAAAAACAGTACATCCTCCACAGAAAGAAACAGTTGTTAAAAAAAGCTTCTACAAAATTACAGTTCTTCCAAGCAGAAAATTAGGAGACACGTTCACAATGATATTTGAAATTTCTGTCTTTAAAGATGTGGAGAGGGATGGGGTTGTGGGCGTTAGTGACGTCCTTATAAAAGGAAATTAATATTAGCTGGCAAAACTTAGACGTTAAACGCCTTAAACGTTACCATCGTCGTTCTTCACAATGGCGAGGATATTAAGATCATAACAACAAGCAACAAAATCACTGTTGACCTTAAATAGAAACAATCTTACAGAACTAAATTGGATTAATCTTACACATTTAGGGTCTTGTAGGGTTTTATTATACTGAACAGGTTTTGACAGAAAGTATGATAAAAATAATAACTGGATTAGATTAATTCTTCTATAAAACCATGGAGCAGTTAAACTTTATGACAAAAACTCCTCATTGCTCGTTGATTTGTGGGCAGACTGGTTGTGGAAAAACAATATTTGTCCTAGACCTGTTACAAACAGTTTATCGTTATAATTTTAATCATATTGTGGTTTTCTGTCCAACACTTAAATGGAACAAGCATATCATAATAGAAGGTTTATATGGACAGATGATGACATATATATAGTTAATCCTAGCAATAAACTGAGTGAGTGTTTAGAACAGTTTTATAGACTGTTTGAAGGAACGCAGACACTATTTATTATAGATGACTGTTCGGCAGAAAGAGACATAGTTAAAAAGAGAAACACTTTGTCAAAACTAGCTTTCAGCGGAAGACATGCTGGGATAAGTGTGTGGATTTTATGCCAGAAATATAACTCGGTTTTAAAAGACTTTAGAGAACAGTTAAAGACTGTAGTTTTATTTCACATGAAAGACAGAGACTCATTTGAAGAATGTTTGCGCGAAAAATGATGTTATTGAAAACGATCAAGAAAAACACAGGATTAAACAAAAACTGAAATCTAAAAGTTTAGTAAATTGTATTAAAAACGGATAACCCTGCACAGTATGTTTTGTTTGTAGATAATCGTTATTTTTTGGTTATTGAAGTCTTACTTGTCAGAGAACAGGAAAAGGCGGCTTTTAGGCCACTTTCGCCCAAAAACTTGGTGGAAGAGCAAGTGAGTTAGAATTGGTAAAATGCTGTGTGTGTGTGCCCGCTCTCTGTCTGTCTGTCTGTCTCTCTCTGTCTCTCTCTTCTCTGTCTGTCTGCCGGTGATTCTCTCTCTCTCTTCCGCACAGGAAAAGGCGGCTTTAGGCCACTTTCGCCCAAAAACTCGGTGGAGGGTGAAAGTGGCTTAGAGTCGGCCTTTTCCTGTTCTCTCCATCCGTTCAGAATAATGTGTTTAGTGCCCGTTTTCTTGGCCCTCTCGCGCCTCGCTTCTCAAGCTGCAACAATGAGAGCCACATGCGAATTCTCTCGCCTATAACACTCGCTAAAGTTTTCAGTATTCAATTTTCCCGTCTATAGCACTCGCTAATGTTTTCGGTATTCAATTCTCTCGTCTATGACAGCCGCTGAAGTTTTCGGTATTCAATTCTCTCGTCTATGACACTCGCTAAAGTTTTCGGTATTCAATTCTCTCGTCTATGATACTCGCTAAGTTTTCGGTATTCAATTCTCTCGTCTATGACACTCGCTAAAGTTTTCGGTATTCAATTCTCTCGTCTATGACACTCGCTAAAGTTTTCGGTATTCAATTCTTCGTCTCTAACACTCGCTTAATTTTCGGTATTCAATTCTCTCTCGTCTGTAAACACGCGCTTCAGTTTTCGGTAATCCCGCTTTGGGCGAGGCTTTCCAAATATGGAGAGCAGCACGACAAAGATGCAGGGACACTGTCGCAGTCCCCGAGTTCACGACTTCTGAAGGCTGCGTCAGCACCTGCCTGCATCACGACACACGCCCCCTGCTCGGTGTTTCCCCGTCCGACGCCCCGTCTCCATGGCACCAGTTTGAACATCACGAGTACTCTTATGGGAAGCAACCTGGGGAAATGTAAATAGAGAATAATAAACAAGGCTGGCACTTTTTTTTTTTTTTTTTTTTTTTTTTACTCCGATGGCAATACAAACATGCACATAAATCACAACCAACGCAACTCGCACTACCCACTCGCCAAGCACGCACTCAGACAAGCTGCACAAAGAAATATACGCTGGGAAACTTCTAAGGAAAGCATTTTCGAGCTCTTCCATAAGTCAAAAACTCGTCACACACACACACACACACACACACACACACACACACACACACACACACACACACACACAGTGGAAACATGCAGACAGCAAACACGTGAAAATAAAGACTGACATTTATGTTCAAGACCTCACGTTCTGATCTTGAACATCATCATTCAGAACACATACAGAAACGACCAGGAACAGAATAATCCCTGTTCGGGTGCAACGGAAGGAAACCTTTGGGATGCTGGTAGATGTAGTAAACTGTTGATCATTCATGGAAGATACGTCCGCTCCTGTGGTGGGCAATGCACGTACACAACTCCAAACTCATGCAGCTTGCGGTACGCATTCCCTAACACACACACGGACTGGAAGCTTATATAACAACAATGAAATTGTTTCGATTCCAAACACCATCGCCGCATCTCTCCTTCGTCGCCCCTCCCTCGTTTTTGGAAGATTCAATACTAATTTATACGCAGAAGAGAGAGAGAGAGAGAGAGAGAGAGAGAGACAGACAGACAGACAGACAGACAGACAGACAGACAAGACAGACTCTTCTTTCTTCCCCTACCCCTCCTCCCCTCCCCCCCCCCCCCCTCCCTCTTCTAACCAGCCCTCCTCAATTCTCCATCCCACCCACCCCCACCTCTCCCTCCCCACCCCACCCCACCCCTCCAAATCACCTCTTTCAGCGACCCTGTATCTCATTTTCACCGGGTGCCCCCGAGGTGCACGCCCTCCTCCCCCCTCCTAACGAGGAGCGGGCAACGAAGGTAATCAGCTGGTCGCCCCGCTTTGGAAAAGGAAAGAGCGGATGGCGCAGTCAGCGTCTCTCTCTCTCTTCTCTCTCTCTCTCTCCTCTCTCTCTCTCTCTCTCTCTCTGTATATACATACCACACACACACACGTAGCTGGGGAAGCGAATGTGGGGGGGGGGGGGGGGGGGGATGGGGCACCATGACCCACGTCAGCACGGCACAGCAGTTCTAAAGGCCGCCTGCTGTTGCTGCTGCTGCTGCTGTTGCTGTTGCTGCTGCTGCACAGAGTTGAGTGGACAAGGGCATGAATGATGGATGAACAACCTGCATCACAAGTGCCTTCTTCATCCATCATTCATGGCGTGGTCTACCCAACCCCTGGCCGCCATTATCACCTGGCTGATCGTGCCAGCATGGGCGCGTGCGCATGTATGTATGTATATGTGTATGTATGTATGTATGTATGTATGTATGTATGTATGTATGTGTGTGTGTATGTATGTATGTATGTATGTATGTATGTATGCATGCATGCATGTATGTATATGTGTATGTGTGTATGTATGTATGTATGCATGCATATGTGTGTATGTGTGTATGTATGTATGTATGTATGTATGTATGTGTGTGTATGTATGCATGTATGTATGTATGCATGTATGTATGTATGTATGTATGCATACATACATGCATGTATGTATGTATGTATGTATGTATGTATGTATGTATGTGTGTGTATGTATGTATGTATGTATATGTATGTGTGTGTGTATGTACGTATGTATGTATGTATGTATATGTGTGTGTGTGTATGTATGTATGTATGTATGTATGTATGTATGTATGTATGTGTGTGTGTGTGTGTGTGTGGTGTGTGTGTGTGTGTGTGTGTGTGTGTGTGTGTGTGTGTGTGTGTGTGTGTGTGTCACTGTGTGTGTGTGTCTGCATGTGTGTGAGTCTGTGTAAGTGCGCGTGTTTTGCCTTAACAAGGAGGTACTTTTTGTGTGTTGGATGTCTACCATGTGGTGTATTTAAACAGATTGAAACAAAGCATGCTGTTGTTTGTTCCATGTCTACCTTGTGAGGATAAACAGATGTAAAACAAGCATGCTGTTGTTTGTTCCACATCTACCATGTGGTGTATTTAAACAAAGCATGCTGTTGTTTGTTCCACATCTACCATGTGGTGTATTTAAACAAAGCATGCTGTTGTTTGTTCCATGTCTGCCATGTGGTGTATTTAAACAAAGCATGCTGTCGTTTGTTCCATGTCTGCCATGTGGTGTATTTAAACAAAGCATGCTGTTGTTTGTTCCACATCTACCATGTGGTGTATTTAAACAAAGCATGCTGTTGTTTGTTCCACATCTACCATGTGGTGTATTTAAACAAAGCATGCTGTTGTTTGTTCCACATCTACCATGTGGTGTATTTAAACAGATTTAAACAAAGCATGCTGTCGTTTGTTCCACGTCTGCCCTGCACTGTGGCTAACATGAGTAAACAAACCACATTGTTTACAGTCTCGCCGACCGCGGCGACCATTTGTGCACTGAAGTTATGTCTGACAGCAAAGAGAGAGAGAGAGAGAGAGAGAGAGAGAGAGAGAGAGAGAGAGAGAGAGAGAGAGAGAGAGAGAAAGAGAGAGAGAGAGAAAGAGAGAGGAGGAGAGAGAGAGAGAGAGAGAGAGAGAGAGAGAGAGAGAGAGAGAGAGAGAGAGAGACTGACAGACACAGATAGATAGAAATCTGATTGACTGATCGATAGACAGACTGATAGCTAGATAGGCACGCGTGTAGGCAGGCAGGCAGGCAGACAGACAGACAGAAAGACAGACACATAAACAGATAGGTATATAGATACAAAACAGTTCTAAATGCAAAGTGTCGGATTTGCAAAAGTAGTTATCTAAAACAATCTGCTTTAAATCAAGACTTCTAACAAATCAAATTAAAAAGTCTTTAAACTCGACAGACAAGCTTCTTGCAGAAGAAAACACGCCTCCCCTACAGACAGACAGACCGGCAGATGCATAGATGGACAGACACACAGACAGATAGGCAGACGACACACAGACAGACACTTAGACAGAAAGACGGACTGACAGAATGACTAAGAGCTCCCTGGACGACGCTCACAAGAACCTGCTTGAAACACACTGCAGTCTTCAAACCGCTTGTCGACCTCTTCAAACTGACCAACGGCAGTTAACCTGGGCAGACTCTTCACTCATTCTGCATCGGGCATCAACACGGCAGATCCAAAGTCTGCAGCACAAGCCCACACAATCGTCTGGCGGTGTAAAAAAAAAAAAAAATCGGCAGGGACGCCGTTTATTTCTTGCCATACAGAGGTAGTAGTAAGCACCCAGCAGAGAACGAACGTCCCAGCACAAGTGTGGAAGAAGAAGCCCTTCCACGTTCTCTACCGCGTCTCGCGCAACGCGAGCTAAGATGAGATAGAAATGCGCGAGCCAAACGACGCACGAGATAATAAACACATGGGCAAGATGGCGACGGTGGATGGCTAGGAAGGAAATGAAACGACTCAAGAGTGTGCCACGAAGACGCCCCGGGCTTCTGTTTTTAGGGCATCAGGTGATAACCATCAGCAGGTTCCCTGCAGGAAGAAAGGCAGAGAGACTGACAGATTCTGAACATGATGACAAACACAGAATTCACGTCTTGGACTCCCCCACACCTGCGAGATTTGCGAGTCTATAAAGAAAAAGAGCTGAGTACCACAGGAACACTGAGGTGTGTTCTCTACCCATCGCCAGAAATGCTGGGCGTATTTTAATTTACCATTCAATTTTACTTGTTCTCTTTCTTTGCTAGAACAGAATCAAATGCATACATTCCGCTCGACTTTTATTGTGTCTTGTTGGAAAACACCAGCACTGTGAATATCAATTATTCTGTTCCATTTATAGTTTTAACACAGCTGAACATAAACATTCCATTATCCTTTTCTCTTTATCTTTAGAATATGCTGGATGTGTATTCTGAATATCATCGTGTTCCGTTCATCGTTGGAATAGCTCTGAATATAATGTCGAACTGTATCTTTCTGTCCTACGTACGGCTGGCGACAGCAGAGTTCGGTATATTCCACTTATCGTTACGTACACAGCTGAACGTCTCAGATTATCCTATTCTAATTACTGTTAAAGATGAACGTACTCCGCTCAATTATCCTATTCTCTTTGAGGTTTGAATACACCTGACCTTATCAGACTCCATCACTCTAATCAATTCACCGTTAGTACACAGCTCTGTTCTATTTACGGTACGACTACAGCCGAACATATATATTCGATTTTTGGTACCAATACAGTTGAACATTATAATATTCTATGATTCTGTCCTATTTATGGTACGACCACAGCTGAACATAAGTATTCTATTACCCTGTTCTTTTGTCGTTAGAACACAAATGAACGTATGTTTTCTGTTCTATTTTATGGTACGACTACAGCTGAACACACCTCTACATTCTATTATTCTGTTCTACTTATCGTCAGATCAGAACGTAGCCAGACCCGCCACTGGCTTCACTTTGGTTTGGCAGACAAATTGGCTTCCCCCCCCCCCCCCCCCCCCCTTGAGTCCTCTGCCCAGCCGTCTGTCCTCCGCAGAGCAAAACGTCGGGGGGGGGGGGGGGGAAGAAAAGGGGTGGGCAGGGAGGTTGGGAACGGCGGGTGGGCCTGGGGGGGGGGGGGGGGTGTTCGGAAGAGAGGAGTGGGGAATAGAAGGGGGGAGGGGAGGGGGTCCATTTCCATGTCTGATGAGGGGGGGGGATAAAAAAAGAAGTGCTGTAATGTGTATTCACTCCCCACCCTCTCTCTCTCTCCCTCTCCTACTGTCCTTCCTCGCTGTCTCCCCTTCTCCCTCCCGCCCCCCCCCCCCCCCCCTCTCCTCCTTTCATCCGTTGATTTTCTCGTCGGTCCTCCTCGCCCCTCCCCCTGTCCTTACCCCCCCCCCCCCCCGTCTCCTCCCTGATGATAAGGCTTTCACTTTGGTTTCTTCTACTTCTCTTCCTTCTTCTACTTCTTGTTTTTCCGCTTCTTCCTCTTCTTCATTCTTCTTCTTCTCTTCCTTCTTCTTCTTCGTTCTTTTCCTTCTTCTTCCTCTTCCTCTTCTTCATTCATCTTCTTCTCTTCCTTCTTCTTCTTCGTTCTTTCCTTCTTCTTCCTCTTCTTCATTCTTCTTCTTCTCTTCCTTTCTTCTTCTTCGTTCTTTTCCTTCTTCTTCCTCTTCTTCATTCATCTTCTTCTCTTACTTCTTCTTCTTCTCTTCTTCCTCTTCTTGTTCTCTTCCTTCCTTCTTCTTCTTCTTCTGTTTTCTTCTCTTCTTCTTCTTCTTCTCTTTGTTCTTCTTCCTCTTCTTTTTCAAGTTCTTCTTCCTTCTTCTCTTCTTCTCTTTGTTCTTCTTCTTCCTCTTCTTTTTCAAGTTCTTCTTCCTTCTTCTTGTTCACTTCTTCTTCTTCTTATTCTCTTCCTCCTTCTTCTTCTTCTTCTTCTTTTACCTTTTTTCTAAACAAATCTTAAATACATGTTAGCCAACCGCCAAAATTAAAATTAAATAAATAAATAAAAATAAACCCGTGGACAAACGAATCACAAGACAAAACACGACGCGTTTCGACCTCCTAGGTCTTCTTCAGGCAAGATACAAAACAATCAGGACAACGAAAATGAACGAGCAATCATTTATCATCTTCAATCACCTAAGCGCAAGATGGGCGCTGAATGAAAACGACGCTCTTCTTTTCTTTTCTTTTTTTTCCTACTTCTTCTACTACTACTTTTTCTTCCCCCTTCTTCTCCTCCTCCTCTTTTTTCTTTCTACTTCTTTTCTTGTTGTTGTTGTTCTTCTTCTTCTTCTTCTCTTCTTCTTCTTCTTCTCCTCCTCCTTCGTTCGACGACGGTTGATTCACCCACTTTCATGACTTCGTCGTCGTCTTCGTCGTCGACGACGACGATCGGTTGCGTCACGCCCTCCCAGAGCGTTCCGAGACTCCGCGGTCATGGCCGGGATCCTGTGCACCGCTGTGAACCGGGCTGCGTCCTGCTCAGCTCCACAGAGGGGCCCCCGAGGGCAGGGCTGTCTGGGACTCCGTCAGTACAAAGGTGGGGGGGGGGGGGGGGGGGGGGGGGGGGGGGGGGGGGGGGGAGGGGTCCTCGCCTTCAGGGAATGGTATGTCAGTGAGGTCTTCTTTCTTCTCAACGCCTTTGACCCTCCCCTCCTTCATCCCCCCCCCCCCCCCCCCCCCCCCCCCCCCCCCCCCCCCCCCCCCCGCCCCAATCCCCTTTTCCACTCAGTCTCGAAGACCGGTTTTTGGGGAGGGTTTTTTTTCCTCTTTCTTTCCCTTTTTTTTTTTTTTTGGCCATCCACCGCTAGTCTTCCCCTGCCTTTGTGCGGCCCCCTTCTCCTGTCTTTGATCTAGTACAATGTCTTTGCACTCTCCCCCCCTCCCCACTTTTCTCTCTCTCTCTCTCCTCTCTCTCTCTCTCTCTCTCTGTCTCTCTCTCGTTGAACTTAAAAGACGCCACACACAACTTTTTGTTGTGATGTGGCAACTTGGTGGAGAAAATGTACTTATTTCCAAGGCGCGCGCACGCGCGTTTGTGTGTGTGTGTGTGTGTGGTGTGTGTGGGGTGTGTGTGTGTGTGTGTGTGTGTGTGTGTGTGTGTGAGAGAGAGAGAGAGAGAGAGAGAAAGAGATAGAAAGAGAGGAGAGTGTGTGTATGTGTATGTGTGTCTGTGTGTGTCTGTGTCTCTGTGTGTGTCTGTGTGTGTAAGTGTATGTGTACGCGCGCGCGAACGCGCGGTGTGGTGTGTAGGAAGAGAAGAGAAGAAAAGAGGGGAGGGAGGGAGGGACTTAAGGGAGGGCAGAAGTCTGCCAGTGCTGACAAAAATAGTTATACATCATCGATCAACATCTATCCCTACAGTCACCTCCCACCCCACCCACCACCCCTCCCCCCCGTTCCCATCCTCCTACATCCACCTGACCCTCCCCCACACCCACTTCCCCACACCCACTTACTTTCATCCGTCCTCCGGTTCTCAGGGTTCCCATTAACGCCCACCACACACGAGACAAGAGTCCCTCGGCACCACGGTAAGACGTCCCCCCCTCCCCCCCCCCCCCCCCCCCCCCCCCCCCCATCCCCCCTCACCCACCACCACCTCTGTGAACTCTCAGCCTGTCTGCGTCATTGTACGGCCACGTCCTCGCGGAGAGAGAGAGAGAGAGAGAGAGAAGAGAGAGAGAGAGAGAGAGAGAGAGATAGAGAGAGAGGGGAGAGAGAGAAGAGAGAGCACTTTGACACTTTGATATTTTATTGTCATTACCAAAAAGGTCTTTTGACAAGGCAGGGGGGGGGGGGAGGGAGAGAGATAACAGAACAATAACATTTCCCTCTTCCTTTCCTGCAAACAAACAGTACACTTTCATTCCTAGTGGGTATCAAATCAAAGGTTAACAAAAACAAATAAATTCGTAACATTTCCTTATGTTCTCACGCACAGGAGTAACGCACAGGAGAGAGAGAGAGAGAGAGAGGAGAGAGAGAGAGAGAGAGAGAGAGAGAGAGAGAGAGAGAGGACAGACAGACGACAGACGACAGACAGACAGACAGACAGAAAAGGGGAGCATACATAGTTAAATACTAGTTAACGAATAGTCATGAAGTGTGTCTAGGTTTTGTGAAGCTGGGCAGTATTGACACATACGGGCGCGGAGCGCACCAGACGCGCGCTGTGAATGTGTGTGTGAGCGCGCGCGCGACGCGCGTGTGCGCTCAACAAAATTTTATGTAAGAAAACAAAGATTTCAAGACGTCCTATTTTGTTGGAGTCTGTATGCCGCTCAGGACATACTTACCATATTTACCAGGCATGTAGTCTCTTACTGACGGTTTTCATCCTTTTTTCCGTGTGTGATACTGATCTTGCTTTTTAAGTTACCTATTATTGGATTTGAAGGCTAGCTAGGTAACATGATCGCAGACTTTCTGTAAACGGTATGTATATACACCTTTACTAGCTCCCGTCCACCTTCCTCTCTCCTTCTCTCTCTCTCTCTCTCTCTTTTTCCCCTCTCTTCTCTCTCTCTCTCTCTCTCTCCAATATCTCAAATTGCTGCGAAAAGACGTAAACTGAAACTACTAAATACAAACTGTTGCTGTTGCTGCTGCTACTGCTACTACTACTACTACAAACTACTACACACGCATGCACGCGCCCGCGCGCACGCACGTACACACGCACGCGAGGTCACGCTCTCACCCCCACATTCACCGTGTCGAATTAAAAAAAAAATTTTAAAAAGGCTAAGTCAGGATAAACTAATAATGACAAAGAGTTGCTACGGAAGAGATGGGTTTTAAGTGCAAACGAACTGATAATGACAAAGAGTTGCTACGGAAGAGATGGTTTTAAGTGCAAACGAACTAATAATGACAAAGAGTTTCTACTACGGAAGACATGGGTTTTAAGTGCAAACGAACTAATAATGACAAAGAGTTGCTACGGAAGAGATGGGATTTTAGTGCAAACGAACTAATAATGACAAGTTGCTCGGAAGAGATGGGATTTAAGTGCAAACGAACTAATAATGACAAAGAGTTGCTAAAGGAAGAGACGGGTTTTAAGGCAAACGAACTCATAATGACAGAGAGTTGCTACGGAAGAGATGGGTTTTAATGACAGAGTTGCTACGGAAGAGATGGGTTTTAAGCGCAAACGAACTGATAATGACAGAGAGTTGCTACGGAAGAGATGGGTTTTATGACAAGAGTTTCTACGGAAGAGATGGGTTTTAAGTGCAAACGATGATAAGACAGAGAGTTGCTACGGAAGAGATGGTTTTAAGTGCAAACGAACTAATACGACAAAAAAGTTGCTACGGGGAGAGGGGTTTTAAATGGGAACGGCAATAATGGGCAGGACAAGCGGACGGGGCGGGGGGAGGGGGGGGAGTGGGAAGGATGGGGCGGGGGGGGGGGGGGGGGGGGGGGGGGGGTGTCCCCGTGTGAGAGCTTGAACCGTGCCAAAGGCGAGCTCCCCAGTGGGTGTGGCTGGGTCATTACAGTGGTGGACTGTGGAGGGGCTCGGGGGTGACTGTGAAAACACAGAGACTGCATCTAAAAAAAGGCTTTTACTGTTATTGCCCCATGTGGTCCGTGAAAGGGGGTTCATCTTCAGCCCCTTCAGTTTGTCCAAAGGGGGTGTTAATGTGTGCCATCCTGGCCGTGAAAGGGGTTTGGTTCCTCGCGCTGGTGTGTCCTGTAGGGGGTTTCAACTGGTGCCAGGTGCACGGTCCTGAAGGCTTTGAACCTTCCACTCTGCGGGTTGTGCTCGGGTGGATTTGGACTGTCGCACGCTGTGACGCCTCCTCTGTGACACTGACATCGAAGCTCTACATGGGGTGGGGGGGGGGGGGGGGGGGGGGGATGACCAGGGGTGGGGGGGGGGATAATCTGTCGGCACCAACATCTGTCCCGGCTTCTGCAAGGCCTGTTGTCTGGACAATTCCTCTTTTTCTGCAGTTCTCTTTGACTCTGCTTTTTTCATGGTACTGATGTGTTGTATTTAATTCATCAACATTGTTTGATGCTCTTTTGCCCTTTTTTTTGTCAGTGCTGTTTGATGTTCTCCTTCCTTCGTGAGCTGTTCTCTTGTTCTGGAAACTCCGTAACGCTTTGTTCTGGTTACTACTGTTCTTTGTTTGTTTTGTTTGTTGTTGTTTGTGTTTGTGTGGTGTGTGTGTGTGTGTGTGTGTGTGTGTGTGTGTGTGTGTGTGTGTGTGTGTTGTTGTTGTTGTTGTTTTGTTTTGATCTTTTCCTACGGTTACTTTGACAGCCCTGACAAGGCCAGGCTGCGTGTGGGTCGGCTGGACTACAACAATACAAAAGTAAAAATGGTAACTGCTCACGTATTCCCCCCCCCCCCCCCACCCCCCCTCTCCCACCGCCTCCTCCTCGAAACCCTGTTGATGAAATTTAAAAAAAAAAAAAAAAAATTTTAAAAACCCGGTTTCAGTCCTGGGTACCAGTACCAGTTCACTGAAGGCCGGTAGTTTCAATTCTGGTTGATTCTATCGAAGGCTTTTCGACTCTGCCCAGTAGAATGTCCCCATCATTATCTTTGTTTTTTAAAACCTTGATCCTGGTTTACATTGCAAAGACCATGTTAGAGAATAACTAGAACACAGTGTGCAGTGCAAAGACCATCATAGAGAACAACTAGAACGCAGTGTGCAGTGCAAAGACCATTATAGAGAATAACTAGAACACAGTGTGCAGTGCAAAGACCATTATAGAGAAGAACTAGAACACAGTGTGCAGTGCAAAGACCATTATAGAGAATAACTAGAACACAGTGTGCTGTGCAAAGACCATCATAGAGAATAACTAGAACACAGTGTGCAGTGCAAAGACCATCACAGAGAATAACTAGAACACAGTGTGCTGTGCAAAGACCATTATAGAGAATAACTAGAACACAGTGTGCTGTGCAAAGACCATTATAGAGAATAACTAGAACACAGTGTGCAGTGCAAAGACCATCACAGAGAATAACTAGAACACAGTGTGCTGTGCAAGACCATTATAGAGAATAACTAGAACACAGTGTGCTGTGCAAAGACCATTATAGAGAATAACTAGAACACAGTGTGCAGTGCAAAGACCATTATAGAGAATAACTAAACAGTGTGCAGTGCAAAGACCATCATAGAGAATAACTAGAACACAGTGTGCAGTGCAAAGACCATCATAGAGAAGAAGTAGAACACAGTGTGCAGTGCAAAGACCATTATAGAGAATAACTAGAACAGTGTGCAGTGCAAAGACCATCATAGAGAATAATTAGAACACAGTGTGCAGTGCAAAGACCATCATAGAGAAGAACTAGAACACAGTGTGCATGCAAAGACCATTATAGAGAATACCTAGAACAGTATACAGTGCAAAGACCACCATAGAGAATAACTAGAACAGTGTGCAGTGCAAAGACCATCATAGAGAATAACTAGAACAGTATGCAGTGCAAAGACCATTATAGAGAATAACTAGAACCAGTGTGCAGTGCAAAGACCATTATAGAGAATAACTAGAACACAGTGTGCAGTGCAAAGACCATCATAGAGAATAACTAGAACAGTACGCAGTGCAAAGACCATTATAGAGAATAACTAGAACAGTGTCCAGTGCAAAGACCATTATAGAGAATAACTAGAACAGTGTGCAGTGCAAAGACCATTATAGAGAATAACTAGAACAGTGGCAGTGCAAAGACCATCATAGAGAATAACTAGAACAGTGTGCAGTGCAAAGACCATTATAGAGAATAACTAGAACAGTGTGCAGTGCAAAGACCATTATAGAGAATAACTAGAACAGTGTGGCAGTGCAAAGACCATTATAGAGAATAACTAGAACAGTGTGCAGTGCAAAGACAATTATAGAGAATAACTAGAACAGTGTGCAGTGCAAAGACCATCATAGAGAATAACTAGAACAGTGTGCAGTGCAAAGACCATTATAGAGAATAACTAGAACAGTGTGCAGTGTAAAGACCATTGTAGAGAATAACTAAACAGTGTGCAGTCTGCTCACTTTGGTGGTTCAACGTACAGTGTTATCCGTTATCTTGAGGTGGGCGATCAGACAAGGCCGAAATGGAGGGGGAGGGGGGAAACACACACACACACACACACACACACACACACACACACACACACACACACACACAATTTACACACACATGCGCGCACGCGAGAGACACAGCGCATATGTGCTCAATACTGCCCAACTTCACAAAACCTAGACTCACTTTTCGCTCTTCGTTAACAATATGAATATTTTTTTTTTTGTTAATGGCGTTCTATAAAATCTTAACCACATGACTTAAAGTATGATGATATCATCGTCATTATCATTACTGCCCTATCTATCTATCTATTGTCTGTCTGTCTGTCTGTCGTCTGTCTGTCTGTCTGTCTATCATCATCATCATCATCATCATCAACATCATCAGCAGCAGCAGCACTGATATATAATAACAGAAATGCCAAAGGGGGAAATAACGTTCAAACTGACTGACGTCAACGGCCCGCGTCGAAGACGTGAACTTCAATAACTTCAGACCCAAGAGGCACATCTAGGAGACAGACTGCCATTGATCTGATACCACATTAACCTCAAACAGCGGTTATCAGGGTTCAGGTGAAATGCCTACATCAGGCCGCTGAGTAGACTCCAGTGAATGGAGGAAACAGGCCAAGGTCAACGCTGGAGACGACAGGAAGACTCACACACACACACACACACACACACACACACACACACACACTCTCTCTCTCTCTCTCTCTCTTCTCTCTCTCACTCTCTCTCTCTCTCTTTCTCTCTCTCACACACACACACCTCTCTCTCTCTCTCCTCACTCTCTCTCACACATACACACACACTCTCTCTCTCTCTCTCTCTCACTCTCTCACACACACACTCTCTCTCTCTCTCTCTCTCACACACACACACACACACACACCACCACACACACACACACACTTCCTCCTCTCTACACACACACACGCACGCGCGCGCGCACACACACACGCCGCGCCACACACACACACACACACACACACACATACACACTCCCTCTCTCTCTCTCTCTCTCTCTCTCTCTCTCCTCTCTCTCTCTCTCTCTCACACACACACACACACACACACACACATACACACACTCTCTCTCTCTCTCTCTCTCTCTCTCTCTCTCTCTCTCTCTCATCACACCACACTCACACACCACACACACACACACACAACACACACACACACACACACATCGCTGGAAAGAGTGAAGTAGACGCGCATATGAACTAATGAAGGGCGATAGTCACCTCCAAACCTCTTTCTGCTGCCGCAATAGTTACCTGCAAACCCCTTTTCTACTGCCGCAATAGTTACCTACAAACCCTCTTTCTGCTGCCGCAATAGTACCTCAAACCCTTTCTGCTGCCGCAATAGTTACCTACAAACCCTCTTTCTGCTGCCGCAATAGTTACCTACAAACCCCTTTCTGCTGCCGCAATAGTTACCTACAAACCCTCTTGCTGCGACAAAGTTACCTACAAACCCTCTTTCTGCTGCCGCAATAGTTACTACAAACCCTCTTTCTGCTGCCGCAAAAGTTACCTGCAAACCCTCTTTCTGCTGCCGCAATAGTTACCTGAAAAAAACCCTCTTTCTGCTGATGCAATAGTTACCTGGGAAAAAAAACCTCTTTCTGCTGCCGCAATAGTTACCTGCAAATCCTCTTTCTGCTGCTGCAATAGTTACCTGCAAATCCTCTTTCTGCTGCCCCAATAGTTACCTGGAAAAAAAAACTTTCTGCTGCCGCAATAGTTACCTACAAACCCTCTTTCTTCTGCCGCGATAGTTGCCTACAAACCCTCTTTCTGCTGCCGTTCTCACCCTCATCAATAGAGACAGAAGATCCCACTCACTGTCCAAGAACAGCGGATTGTTACATCCCTTTAAAACAACTCGATTAGGTTTAAGGCCAGGGCAAAGTTAGACTTTCGGTTCGAGTTGAGGTTAGTGTCACGAATTCCGGAGTTTTCTGTCTGTAACTCACAAAACACTTGCGAAAATACTAGCGAAAGGTCGATTGAAGTCGTACACTACACACACACACACACACACACACACACACACACACACACACACACACACACATCATACAATTATTTGTATCCATGGAAGAGTGTGTGCACATATTCTGACTTCATAAGCATCCCACGTTCCCACGAACTGAATACACCTTTCTCAATGTATGCAAGCTCGCGTTTCACACATGGCTGACACCCCCCCCCCCCCCCCCCCCCCCTTTCCCTCTCTTCCTTCCACTGTTTCTTCCCTCCCGGTCCCATCCACATTATATTTTTTGTTCTAGTGCTGTGTGGATGAGTTGTGTGTGTGTGTGTGTTGTGTGTGTGTGTGTGTGTTGTGTGTTGTGTTGCTGTCTTGTCTAGTTGTCAATTCAGTGCGGTGATGTTTTTTACCACCGACGTTTAAATACCGATGACTATAATATGTCTTTTTTTGTTGTTGTTTTCTGACACCTCTTTCTCCTCTAGTAATGGTGAATGTCAATCTTGAGGGGATGCGACAGAAAGCTAGGATTTAAGCCTAAAAAAAAAAAATAAATAAATAAAACAGGAAAAAGATAAGCCCTAAAGTGCAGGTTGCACAGAAGCGACAAGGAAAGAAGCGCACTAACAGCACACCCAAGACCACATGACAACTTTCACCGCACCCTTTGCCACCTAACAATGCAAACCCACTCCACCATCCTCCCTTCCTTCAACTCTACCCACTCCCCCTCCCCCCCCCCCCACCCCCCATCCCCGTCCACCTCACTCCTCCGCTCTCCCCTCCCAGAGAAACGAACATGACACGGTTGAATTATTCATGTTTTTATTGGGGGGCCGCATCTGAACAAACATAGGCCTCCCCTTCGAGCTATGAAATCAATGGACAAATATTTTTAGGGGGAAAAAAAAAGATCAGGTCGACGTCCTGTTGCGTGACACAGTTTCAGACAGAGGTCCTCCGTGATGGAGAAGTAGCCGCGGGGCCCATCGGCTGTGAACGTGAACGATACATGGACTGGGTGTCAAAACAGACGCCACCATGTTGTGTTGTTGTTGTTGTTGTTGTTGTAGTTGTCCGTCGAGACGACGAAGACCATTAGTCATCCTGGGATCGGGGTGAATGCGTAGATGGCTGGTCAGGCCGATCTGCGCCCGGAAAGACCTATCACAGTATGGACAGGGGATGGTGGCGGCAGCTGGAGATCTGTTGACACTGGTCTTCCTGATCATCCTGCGCTGCTCAGCTGCAGCAGTTCTGTTGCTTTCACAGGGTCTCTGCACCTTTGCGGACAGCTGATCGCCACCCGTCTCTGTCCTGGCAGTCATCTCCCATATGTTGTGTGGCTGATGCTAAAGACCTTCAGGGAACGATACATGAACTGGGGGGGGGGGGGGGGGGGGGGGGGGGGGGGGGGGGGGGGGGGCAAAACAGACGCCACCACCATAGAGTAGAGAGAAGAGGAGACGTGTCTCGCCTCACTTGTCCCACCATTCGCCTTTGTCGGAGCACTGTTGCTTCGCAACGCCACCAATCATTTCCGTGAACCAGGAGCAGAACAAGAGTGAATGCCTTTGATAAGCCCAAAGGAGCCGTGACTTAGCCAATGGCGGAGACACTTATCCTCCACACTCCATATCCATGACACGCCAACCATCACCCATCGGGCTCGGCCAATGCTTCTCCCCAATCCCCAACATAAAAACAAACGGAGAACTAGCATGTAATGACAATCGTTCGTGATGACCATACCGACCAAGATGACAACAACGATGATTACAATAACGACAATGAGGATATCTATCTATAAGCGATATGCCCGGTACCGGAGAATGTCCCTGTTCCAACCTTGGCTTTTACCATCTCCACAGGCAGAGAATTGGATGAGAGAGTTATGAATAACCCATTCTTCTCCACGGCCGCCCCCCTCTCCCTCCCCCCACCCACACTCAATCTCGTTACACTACTACCTCCTTCATCCCCCCTTTTTAAAAAACGCCCCCCCCCCCCCCCATCCCCCCCCCCCCCCCTTCTCTCTCTCTCTCTCTCTCTCTCCCCCCCCAAAACCCTTCATCCCCCCCCAGAAACGATCTACTTTAGCCTTAAAGCCTTTCTCAAACCCCGCTTTCCTTTTAAAATTTGATGCACGTGACTACAACTAAAAGGGGCCCGGCCTTTTTCCGTTGGGTCCCCCCTTTCATTCAATACCGCTAAAGATTTTTCCACCCCCTGAAACAAAACCCCAACCCACCCCGTTCCCCCCCATTGATCGGGGAAAAGGGGCGGAAGGGGGGAGGGGGGGGGTGGGGGGGGGGAAACTGGGGTACCCAAAGGATGGGGGGGGGGGGGGGGGGGGGGGGGGGGGGGGGGGGGGGGGGGGAAGGGGCGCTTGTGGCCGATTTGTCAGCCCGTTCAAAACACACACACACACACCCAGTGGTGATGATGGATCACCTCCCCTGTCACAGTCTGTTGACCTTGCCCGGTCTATGGCTCGTTGCTTGCCTGTCGAACCCGTTCTTACTTACCTTCTGTCTGTCTGTCTGTCTGTCTCTCTCTCTCTCTCTCTCTCTCTCTCTTTCTTCGTTTCGTCCGTCTCTCTCTCTCTCTCTCTCTCTCCTCTCTTCGACGCCATGCGCTGCCCTGCCTCCTTCTTGCTTCCATCGTCTTCAGTGAAAATGCACACTCGCGGACTGCCGTGTGTGTGTGTGTGTGTGTGTGTGTGTGTGGTGGCGCGCTGCGTCGGCGTGTGCCTGCGTGCGTCGCGTGTGTGCGTGGCTGCGTGTGTGCGTGTATGTGTGCGTGCCTGCGTGCGGTGAACGGGGAGGAAAGCGGGTCCTTACAACACACCAGCAGGAAGCCATGTGTTGCCCAAAGACAACTACCTCCCAGCACCCACCTCTACACTCCCCCCCCCCCCCCCCCCCCCCCCCCCCCACCCCCCCACCACCACTTTTCTTTTGTCTGGTTGAGGCACTGCGAGTCAGGACAAACAGGACAGTAGGGGGAGGAGGGAGGGGGAAGGGTGGTGGCAGGGAGAGGGGGATGGTGAGGGGGAGGGGGGGGGGGCTCATCGTTGGCTCCACAGACATCTCCCATTTCTGTGGATGGCCCTCTCTCAACCTTCGGTTTTTCCTGCTGTCCCGAAAACATCCTTTCCCTTGTTCCTGGTCGTTAGCCTCCCACGCTGTGGGGATTTTTTTTTTTTTTTTTTTTTTTTTTTGGGGGGGGGGGGGGGGGTTTTAAAATCATAAATGGGGCACGGGCGTGGCGCATGCACGGGTACGAGGGTGTATGCTGCGGGTATGGTGTGTGTGTGTGTGTGTGTGTGTGTGTGTGTGTGTGTGTGTGTGTGTGTGCGAGCGCGCGCGCACGTGTGTGTGTGTGTTGTGTGGTGTGTGTGTGGTGTGTGTGTGTGTGTGTGTGTGCGGCGCGCGCGCAGTGTGTGTGTGTGTGTGTGTTGTGGTGTGTGGTGCTGTTTGTGTGTGTCTGTGTGCGCGCGCTGTGTGTGTGTGTTAAAGAGAAGGGGGAGAGGAAAGAAACACACACACCACTCTCTCTCTCTCTCTCTCTCTCTCTCTCTCTGTGGTGTGTGTTCGTTGTGTGTGTGTGTGTGTGTGTGGTGTGTGGTGTGTGTGTGTGTGTGTCTGTGTGTGAATGAGTGTGTATGTGAAAGAGAGAGTGTGTGTGTGTGCGCGTGCGTGCCTGCGTGCGTGTGGCGTGCGTGCGTGCGTGCATGTAAAAGCCAACAGGAGGGGGTAAAAGGGAAGTGTGTGTGTGTGTGTGTGTGTGTGTGTGGTGTGTGTGTGTGTGTGTGTGTGTTTGTGTGTGTGTGTGGTGTGTGGTGTTGTGTGTGTGTGTGTGTGTGTGTTGTGTGCGCGCGCGCGCGCGCTCTTGTATCTGTGTCTTTCTTTAAAGGGAGAGTAAGAAGAAGGGAGGCAAGCACACACAGACAGAAGATACAGAACGAGACAAAAAACGGAATGAAATAACGAACCGATCCTTTTCATTCTTCGATGAACTAATCAGTAGACAAATTGAGCACCACCACCTCTCCAGTCTCCTCCCTACACACACACACAACACACACACACACACAAGTAAAGCCTACACACCAATAAGTCCACAGGCTCCCCCAGTCCCCCCCCCCCCCCCCTCACCCTCACCCACCCCCAGATCCAGGTCTACCGAAAAAAAAAAAAAAAATCCGACTCCAAAACGAGGCCGTTCCACCGGGGAGCACTGGGGAGGGGGGAGGGGGGAGGGGGGCGCTCTCTCTGCTCCGGCCCAAACCCCGCCTCAGGAAGCGGAAACAAGGGGCAGCAGCACCAGACGTGACGTCATTCCCTCATAACAGGGGAACTCACTCCGCGGGCCGTGTTACCGGAAGCGGGCTCATTCCTCCACGGCCCGCCATGGTTACGCGGGTCCCCCATTCGGCTTTTATAGTTATTGCCGGCTTCATGGGGGACGGGAAAGGGAGGCTCACCACGCTATACTCGCAGCCAGTCCCTGACGCGCGCGCGCGCACACACACACACACACACAGAGACACACACGACACCTAACAACACACCACACACACCACACAAAAGACACACACACACACACACACGCACACACACACATACACACCGACACTAACACACACACACACACACACACACACACACACACACACACACACACACACAAACGATGGCGGGGTAGATGAGGGGGAAGGTATGGATGGCCCGGGAGGGTGGATAACGCTCTATGATGGAAAGGAAGAGGATTCTCTGTGTGTGTGTGTGTGTGTGTGTGTGTGTTGTGTGTGTGTTGTGGTGTGTGTGTGTTTTATGTGTGTGTGTTGTGTGTGTGTGTTGTGTGTGTGTGTGTGTGTGTGTGTGTGTTGTGTGTGTGTGCGCGCGCGCGCGCGTGTGTGTATGTGTGTGTGTGAATGTGTGTTGGGGTGTGTGTGTGTGGGTGTTGTGGTGTGGGTTGTGTGTCTGTGTGTAAGTGTGTGTGCATGTGTGTGTGTGTGTGTGTGTGTGCGTGCGCGGGCGCATGCGATGTGTGTGTGTGTGTGTGTGTGTGTGTGTGTGTGTGTGTGTGTGTGTGTGTGGTGCGTGCGTGCGTGGTGTGTGGGTGGTGTGCGTGCGTGCGTTTCTGCGTGCGTTTTCCTTGAGAGAGAGCCGGAGGA